>CM075979.1:88542517-88557517 GCA_038087875.1 Malacoraja senta | reverse complement strand
GTACAAATAGGGCTGCCAATTTTCTCACTCCCAAATAGGTCAAAATACAGAACCAATTCCCGACGGCAATTCGTTGACTGACTGGGCCGGGGCTGGGTGAACGATGAGTCGGGCCCGGGTGCTGGACTGCACACAAAGCCCAGCCGGCGGGGCCAGCTGAGGAGTTTTGGCCCGGATGCCGGACTTTGCGCGGCCCGGGCTAAAACTCCTCAGCTGGCCCGCCGGCTGGGCATTGTGTTCAGCTGCACGCCAAGTCCGGCACCCCGTCCAACTCATGAACCGATGATCGGCCATGAGAAGGAGGGGTGGTGGTGGTGTCGGCGGTCAGCGAAGGTCCGAAGGTCAGACAGCTGGCCGGGCTGCCGACCGACCGACGGGGCCACGGGCGAGGCGCTGCTGCTGCTGTTGCTGCTGCACTCCATGGGCTGCACTACGTCGGGGACGGGTGAGGCGGGGCCGGACGCGGCGCTCCGACCCGACAGTCCCCTCGACCCGGGGTAGTGGCGGTCAAATACGGGACAAACCAATTTAGCCCAAAGTACGGGATGTCCCGGCTAATACGGGACAGTTGGCAAACCTACGTACAAACTCTGTACAGACAGCACCCGTAGTCAGGATCGAACCCTGGTCCCTGGCGCTGTGAGGCAGCAACTCTACCGCTGCACCACTGGCCCACCCTGATTTCTCATCACTGTCCGTTGGTCTTGAGTTTGGCCTAATTGTATGCATTGTATAGTAAGATCTGATTTGGTTGGAGAGCAAACACAAATAGAAGCTTTTTACTGTATTTCAGTACTCTGGACATCGGTGAGTCCACCTGCGGAGTTTTGTGTTCATTTTGGGTCACCCTGATATTGGGGGATGCCGTTAAGCTGGAAAGAGCGCAGAGAGGATTTACAAGGATGCTGCCAGGACTCGAGGGTCTGAGCTATCGGGAGAGAGGTTGGGCAGGGCTAGGAGGCTGAGGGTGATCTTATAGAGATCTTATAGAAAATCATGAGGGGAATAGATAGGATGAATAAACAGAGCCTTTTACCTGAGGCTAGAGGAATCAAAACCAGAGGTCATAGGTTTAAGATTAGATTAGATTAGATTAGTTAGCCCTTTATTGTCATTCAGACCAAAGTCTGAACGAAATTGCACCAGTCATACATAAAACAACAATAAAGACATATTAACATCCACCACAGTGAGTCCACCCAACATCTCCTCACTGTGATGGAGGCAAAAGTCTTAGGTCTGCAGTCTCTTCCCTCCTCTTCTCCCTCTGCGCTAAGGCGAGAAGGGAAAGATTTAAGAGGAAGCTGAGAGGCAAGGTTTCCACTCAGTCAGTGGTGGATGGCTGGAACGAGCTGCCAGAGGAGATAGTTGAGGCAGGGACTATAACAGCATTTAAAAGACACTTGGACAGGAAAGCTTAAGATGGATGTGGGCCAAACAGGGGCAGATGGCACTAGCGTAGATGGGTCAGCATGAAAAGTTGGGCCGAAGGGCCTGTTGACTGATACACTTGCCACAGGATGGGCCCACACTAGATGAGGAAGCCTTGTTAGCAGTGAAGCAGCAGTCACGAGAGGTGTTATGATTTGGGGGATGGGTCATGGAACTCACCTCAATGATGTAATCCTTGCCGTCTTTGCCGTGGACCGCCTTCACCGCGCAGATGTCCAGGCCGCCGAACATCTCACAGGCGTCCACCCACGTCCGGTAGCTGCAAGAGAGCACCCACTGTGGGGCTGGTCTACTGAGATACCACGCGCAGTGCCACTGCGCCATGCACCACTCGTCCCCCCAATGCTGCACAACACTGCACCATGCACCCCCCAGTGCTGCACAACACTGCACCATGCACCCCCAGTGCTGCACAACACTGCACCATGCAACCCCAGTGCTGCAGCACACTGCACCATGCAACCCCCAGTGCTGCACCACACTGCGCTCCAACACTGCACTGCCATGCAACATGCACCCCCCAGTGCTGCACCACACTGCGCTCCACCACACTGCACTGCACCGCCATGCACCACTCATCCCCCCAGTGCTGCACCACACTGACCACCCCCCCCCCCCACACACACACACACACACACTAACCCCCCCCCACACACACACACACACTGACCACCCCCCCCCACACACACACACACACACTAACCCCCCCCCCCACACACACACACACACACTAACCCCCCCCCCACACACACACACACACTAACCACCCCCCCCCACACACACACACACACACACTAACCACCCCCCACACACACACACACACAACCCCCCCCCCCACACACACACACACACTAACCAACCCCCCCACACACACACACACTAACCACCCCCCCCCACACACACACACACACTAACCACCCCCCCCCACACACACACACACACTAACCACCCCCCCCACACACACACACACACTAACCAACCCCCCACACACACACACACACTAACCACCCCCCCCACACACACACACACACACACACACTAACCACCCCCCCACACACACACACACTAACCACCCCCCCCCACACACACACACACACTAACCACCCCCCCCACACACACACACACACACTAACCACCCCCACACACACACACTAACCACCTCCCCCCCACACACACACACACTAACCACCCCCCACACACACACACACTAACCACCCCCCCCACACACACACACTAACCACCCCCCCCCCACACACACACACACTAACCACCCCCCTTGTTATTATATTAATATTATTCATTCGCTCCTTTTACCCCATCCCCGCCCTATCCACTCACTCATAGCCCCCAACTCGCAGGCGGAATGTGCTGCCAGGGGTGTTGGTGGAGGCAGATACGATAGTGGTATTTAAGGGACATTTGGATAGGAATATGGATATGCAGGGAATGGAGGGATATGGATCACGTGCGGGCAGGTAAGATTTGGCATCATGTTCAGCACAGGCAATGTGGGCCGAAGGACATGTTGCAGTTCGATGTCCTATGTTCTATTTAATCTCTATTCCAACATATGGAATGGTGAAGGACTTGTGGGGATTTCTGTTCCGACATTTGTCCCGGTATTCCCCGTGGGCAGCTTTGGATCAGGTGTTTTGCGTCACACTGTAAACTGGGATAATGAGGAGCGGCTGGCAGCCAGACGGCATGATCTCACCGAGGCTAAATATCACACAAGGCCTCTGTGGACAAGTGTCACCAGAGCCCATTCCCACCGCAATAAAGTGCCTTCAGAGCCCTGCAAGCTGGCACCAATAGCCGGCTCGTTCGCAGTGGTTAGTTACTGTGGTACTGGTCCACGTTTGAGAGGCTGCTTCTGGGCAGTTTGGTTTTAGCTTTTAGAGATCCAGTGTGGAAACAGGCCCTTCAGCCCAGCGAGTCCGTACCGGCCAGCGATCCTGTACACTAGCAGTATCCTGCGCACCAGGGACATTTCACAGGCCAATTAGCCGACGAACCTGCACGTCTTTAGAGTGTGGGAGGAAACCGGAGCACCCGGAGAAAACCCACGCGGGTCACGGGGAGAAGGTGCAAACTCCGTACAGACAGCACCCATAGTCAGGATTGAACCCGGGTCTCTGGCGCCGTGAGGCAGCAGCTCTACCCGCTGCGCCACTGTGCCGGGGAATGGTACACTGCTGCACCACTGATGCAGGGAACGTGTCGAACGGAACACCATTGCACCATGGATAGAAACAGGTGCAGGAGTAGGCCATTCGGCCCTTCGATCATTCAATATGATCATGGCTGATCATCCAAAATCAGCACCCCGTTCCTGCTTTCTCTCCATATCCCTTGATTCCGTTAACCATATAACCATATAACCATTACAGCACGGAAACAGGCCATCTCGGCCCTTCAAGTCCGTGCTCATTAAGAGCCAAATCTAACACATCCAGTGAACCGGCCTCCACTGCCTTCTGTGGCAGAGAATTCCACAGATTCACAACTCTCTGGATGAAAAAGTTTTTCCTCATCTCAGTCCTAAATGGCCTACCCTTTATTCTTAAACTGTGTGACCCCTGGTTCTGGACTCCCCCAACACGGGGAAACATTTTTCTTGCATCTAGCCTGTCCAATCCCTTAAGAATTGGAAATGATTCTATAAGATCTCCTCTCATCCTAAATTCCAGTGAATACAAGCCGAGTTGATCCTTTGGCTAGGACACTGCTGGCTTGACCCCTTTAAAAACAAATAGCATGATTTTAGGCTTCATGGAAGGTATTTGTTAACTCAAGGAGGTTAGATTGAATAAATAAGCCTGCGGAAAATGTGACTAAGAGGTTTGGTGATGGATTTCATTCTTTGCCATCTTGTACAAGGCTGAGCCCTCAATGTCGATGTTTCCTGGCCCAGGTTTTTTATGCGGTCTAAATACTCACCGTTCCGTCATGGCGACCTGCTCCAGCATTGCCGAGCCAGTGTTTGCCTTCCAGTTTCCTGAAATTGAAGTCCTCCTGAAAGCAAAGAAAAGCTTACAATGAGAAGACCGCTTCACAGAGTTTATGCTGAAGATAGGCACAACAAGCTGGAGTAACTCAGCGGGACAGGCAGCATCTCCGGAGAGAAGGAACGGGTGACGTTTCAGACTGAACAAGGGTCTCGACCCGAAATGTCACCCATTCGTATAACCATATAACCATATAACAATTACAGCACGGAAACTGGCCATCTCGGCCCTTCTAGTCCGTGCCGAACACTTACTCTCACCTAGTCCCATCTACCTGCACTCAGACCATAACCCTCCATTCCTTTCCCGTCCATATACCTGTCCAATTTATTTTATTTTATTTATTTATTTATTCTCCAGAGATACTGCCCGTCCCGCTGAGTTACTCCAGCTTTTTGTATACATCTTCGGTTTAAACCAGCACCTGCAGTTCCTTCCTACACATTACAGAGTTCATAGCTGTGTCCAAGGAGTATCTGTAACTCGTTCTCACCTAGCCCACAGCTAACAATGGCCTGTGTCCTTTATCTTCGTTACTGTTTTGTACATCTTTCATTCATTTTAGTTTAGTTTAGGTATACAGTGTGGAAACAGGCCCTTTGGTCCACCGAAGTCGGTGCCGACCAGCGATCCCCGTACATTAACACAATCCTACACACACACTAGGAACAATTTTTACATTTACACCAAGCCAATTAACCTACAAACCTGTACGATTTTGGAGTGTGGGAGGAAACCAAAGTTAGACAATAGACAATAGGTGCAGGAGTAGGCCATTTGGCCCTTCGAGCCAGCACGGCCATTCAATGTGAAGTTCTTGGAGAAAACCCACGCAGGTCACGGGGAGAACGTACAGACAAGTACCCGCAGTCAGGATCGAACCTGGGTCTCTGGTGCTCCAAGCGCTGTAAGGCAGCAACTCTACCCCTGTGCACCCCCCACACACACACTAACCACCCCCCTTGATATTATATTAATATTATTCATTCGCTCCTTTTTCCCCAACCCCGCCCTATCCACTCAGGCATAGCCCCCAACTCGCGCCCATTTGTTCTATATCTCTCCAGACCATCGTCACTATCTCTCGTTTCCCTTTCCCCTGACTCTCGATCCACGCGAAACATCGCCCATCCCTTCTCTCCAGAGATGCTGCCCGTCCCGCTGAGTTACTCCGGCACTTTGTGTGCATCCCAATTTGTCCAATCTCTCCTCACCCTCTATCCTGAGATTCACCCTCCCATCCATGAGAAACCTTCCCCTCACATCCAGACTGACCAGCCCTTTCTGAATGGTAGACAAAAAATACTGGAGAAACTCAGCAGGGTGAGGCAGCATCTATGGAGCGAAGGAATAGGTGACAATTTCGGGTCGATGGGAACAAAATGCTGGAGTAACTCAGTGGGACAAGCAGCATCCCTGGACAGAAGGAATGGGCGACGTTTTGGGTCGAGACCCTTCTTCAGGCTGAGAGTCAGGGGAGAGGCAGTCTAGAGATATGGAAGGGTAAGGTGTGAAAATGACAGATCAAATCAAACGGTGTGAGGAAATGTAGAATGTGGACAAAAATGCTGGAGAATGGAATAGGCCATATTTCGGGTCGAGACCCTTCTTCAGACTTCGCTCCATAGATGCTGCCTCACCCGCTGAGTTTCTCCAGCATTTTTGTCTACCTTCGATTTTTCCCGCATCTGCAGTTCTTTCTTAAACATTTAGCCCTTTCAGGATGGTTGCACTCAAGATAAAAACGGGCAGGTGCTCACATGTAAGCTTTGTAGTTGTTTCCAATCTTCTGGATTCTGATGTCGTACTTGGAGTCAATGAAGGGTTCGGTGGTTGCGTATGTTTTGGCGAGAGCCACCACGCTGGCAATGTCCTGGAAGTCGTAATGGTTTTCAACCTTCACCTGTAAACCAAACAAAGCATGAGCTGTCAAATACAGAGAGAGAACAAAGTAATCCTTGCTAGGGGGCATGACTGTTAAACCATAACAATAGACAATAGACAACAGGTGCAGGAGTAGGCCTTCGGCCCTTCGTGTCCGCACCGCCATTCAATGTGATCACGGCTGATCATCCCCAATCAGTACCCTGTTCCTGCCTTCTCCCCATATCCCCTGACTCCGCTATTTTTAAGAGCCCTACCTAACTCTCTCTTGAAAGTATCCAGAGAACCGGCCTCCACCGCCCTCTGAGGCGGAGAATTCCACAGACTCACCACTCTCTGTGTGAAAAAGTGTTTCCTCATCTCCTTTCCAAATGGCTTACCCCTTATTCTTAAACTGTGGCCCCTGGTTCTGGACTCCCCCAACACTGGGAAAATGTTTCCTGCCTCTAGTGTGTCCAAACCCTTAATAATTTTATATGTTTCAATAAGATCTCCTCTCATCCTTCTAAACTCCAGAGTGTACAAGCCCAGCCGCTCCATTCTCTCAGCATATGACAGTCCCGCCATCCCGGGAATTAACCTTGTAAACCTACGCTGCACTCCCTCAATAGCAAGAATGTCCTTCCTCAGATTAGGAGACCAAAACTGCACACAATACTCCAGGTGTGGTCTCACTAGGGCCCTGTACAACTGCAGAAGGACCTCTTTGCTCCTATACTCAACTCCTCTTGTTATAAAGGCCAACATGCTAACAAGGCTAACATGTAAAACTGTAACGTGAAAACTAATTTGTAACGCGCCCCAGTAAGTGTGGTCTTTATGTGAAGGAAGGAACTGCAGATGCTGGTTTACACCGAAGACAGGCACAAAATGCTGGAGTAACTCAGCGGGACAGGCAGCATCTCTGGAGAGCAGGAGTGGGTGACGTTTCGGGTCGAGACCCTTCTTCAGAAGGTGGGGTGGGAGATTGCAACCTTCACATGGTCAGCCCTGTTTCCACGAATGCAATCAACCTGGCGTGCACAATCAAATAAGATCAAATAGAACAAGTTGTCCTACATCTTTAGGCCGTGCACGCCATACGCAAGAAGAAGAAGAAGGGGAAAGGTGAAACTAGAGGTATATGATCGACACAAAACGCTGGAGTAAGAGTTTGAAGAAGGGTCTCGACCCGAAACACCCCCCATTCCTTCTCTCCAGAGATGCCGCCTGTCCACGCTGAGTCACTCCAGCATTTTGTCTCTATCTTGGGTGTAAACCAGCATCTGCAGTTCCTTCCTGCCCAATATATGATGTTGAGTTGACGGGAATTGTTATGCTTCTTCCGCAGATGACCAAATGCAAAACGGCACGAGGTGAGACGACTTGGATGCGGTCCATGGGACAGCTGAGTTCCCTCCGCACCCATGGGCCGCAGGTCCATGGGCCCACCCAATGTACACAGTGGACCTGACTCTGCTTCACATGAGAACACAACTGCTGCACGATCAACGGCGTCCCAGCCTCGAACACCCGCCACTGGCCTAACACAAGGACCTTTCACACTCACGTTCTACACAGCTCAGACCCTCTGGGGGAGAAGGAGACCAACCTCCACCTCAAACTGTCTTAACTCCCTTCCTTCAAATAAACCTGATGTTGCAGTTTCTCTGGATGAACGGGGAGGATAAGTAAATTCTACGCTTCACACACATTGGTGCTCTGTGAAAAAAAATAATTCACGGATATCTCCAAGACACTGGATGAGGTGGAGATATAGCGAGGTTGGCTATACGCAGTACATCTATGGAGAGGATGCAGTGGAGCTTCATACGTTTATGAAGGAACTGCAGATGCTGGAAAAATCGAAGGTAGACAAAAAGCTAGAGAAACTCAGCGGGTGAGGCAGCATCTATGGAGCGAAGGAATGGGTGACGTTTCGGAGAAACGTCACCCATTCCTTCGCTCCATAGATGCTGCCTCACCCGCTGAGTTTCTCCAGCTTTTTGTCTGGCTTCATAAGTGATATAGGAGCAGAGTTAGGCCATTCGGCCCATCGTCTACTTCACCATTCAATCGTGGCTGGTCTATCTCTCAATAGACAATAGGTGCAGGAGTAGGCCATTTGTCCCTTCGAGCCAGCACCGCCATTCAATGTGATCATGGCTGATCATCCCCAATCAGTACCCCGTTCCTGCCTTCTCCCCATATCCCCTGACTCCGCTATTTTTAAGAGCTTTAACCCTCTCCCTCCCAACCCCATTCTCCTGCCTTCTCCCCGTAACCCTGACGCCCGCACAAATCAAGAAAGGTTTACCAGAACGAGGTGTTAGCCACAAGGACAGGTTGGATTGTTTTCTCCGGAGCGTCGAGGATTGGGGGAGTCCAGAACCAGGGGCCACAGTTCAAGAGGTGAGCCATTTGGATCGGAGACGAGGAAACTCTTTTTCTCACAGAGAAGTTGTGAGTCTGTGGAATTCTCTGCCTCAGAGGGCGGTGGAGGCCGGTTCTGTGGATACTTTCAAGAGAGAGCTAGATAGGGCTCTTAAAGATAGTGGAGTCAAGGGGATATGGGGAGAAGGCAGGAACTGGGTACTGATTGGGGATTATCAGCCATGATCACATTGAATGGCGGTGCTGGCTCGAAGGGTTGAATGGCCTACTCCTGCACCCATTGTCTATTGTCTATTGTCTATTGTCTATTGTCTATTGTCTCTTTCCCAGAGACGGGATGTAAATTGAACAAGGGGGTAGGCGAGAGAGGGGGATTTGAAGAAGGGTCTCGATCCCGAAACGTCACCCATTCTTTCTCTCCAGAGATGCAGTCTGTCCCGCTGAGTTACTCCAGCATTTTGTGGCGGTGCTGGCTCGAAGGGCCGAATGGCCTACTCCTGCACATATTGTATATTGTCTTATAGAAGTGTACAATAACATAGATAGGGTAGACAGCCAGAACCTTATTCCCCATGGTGGAGATGTCATTGACAAGAGGGCACAGCTACGAGGTGAGAGGGGAAGGGAGTGCGTGGGGCAAGTTGTTTTTTTGTGGTGGGTGCCTGCTGAACGCTCTCAACTTTTCACCTCATAGGAGGGGGAGAGCGAATCGCTATTCCAACATGCAGGGCAAGTGCAATTGGATTTTTTTTTGAAGCCCACTGCTGTGGGAGGCAAGGGGAGTGCTGGAGTCTCCCGTCGGGGAACGGCTTGTGTTGGAGGACCAGGCCTCTGGGTAGGGAACAGGTGCGTTGGCGGAGCTGCACTTGGTCTGCTCTCCTTTAAACTTTGCCCCTCTCACCTCAAAGCTGTGCCCTCTGGCATTTCCGCACTGGGAGATCGCTCTGCCCAGCCTACCCCTCCCTGCTCATAATTCTACAGGCCTCTATCGGGCCCTCTCCTCAGCCTCCGACGCTCCAGAAAAAAAATCCAAGTTTGTCAATAGACAATAGACAATAGGAGCAGGAGTAGGCCATTTGGCCCTTCGAGCCAGCACCGCCATTCAATGTGATCATGGCTGATCATCCCCAATCAGTACCCCGTTCCTGCCTTCTCCCCATATCCCCTGACTCCGCTATTTTTAAGAGCTTTAACCCTCTCCCTCCCAACCCCATTTTCCTGCCTTCTCCCCGTAACCCCTGACGCCCGCACTAATCAAGAAAGGTTTACCAGAACGAGGTGTTAGCCACAAGGACAGGTTGGATTGTTTTCTCCGGAGCGTCGAGGATTGGGGGAGTCCAGAACCAGGGGCCACAGTTCAAGAGGTGAGCCATTTGGATCGGAGACGAGGAAACACCTTTTCTCACAGATAGTGGTGAGTCTGTGGAATTCTGTGCCTCAGAGGGCGGTGGAGGCCGGTTCTCTGGATACTTTCAAGAGAGAGGTAGATAGGGCTCTTAAAGATAGTGGAGTCAAGGGGATATGGGGAGAAGGCAGGAACGGGGTACTGATTGGGGATGATCAGCCATGATCACATTGAATAGCGGTGCTGGCTCGAAGGGTTGAATGGCCTCCTCCTGCACCTATTGTCTGTTGTCTCTTTCCCAGAGACGGGATGTAAATTAAACAAGGGGGTAGGCGAGAGAGAGCGAGAGGGGGGGGGGTCTGAAGAAGGGTCTCGATCCCGAAACATCAACCATTCTTTCTCTCCAGAGATGCAGTCTGTCCCGCTGAGTTACTCCAGCATTTTGTGGCGGTGCTGGCTCGAAGGGCCGAATGGTCTACTCCTGCACATATTGTATATTGTCTTATAGAAGTGTACAATAACATAGATAGGGTAGACAGCCAGAACCTTATTCCCCATGGTGGAGATGTCATTGACAAGAGGGCACAGCTACGAGGTGAGAGGGGAAGGGAGTGCGTGGGGCAAGTTGTTTTTTTGTGGTGGGTGCCTGCTGAACGCTCTCAACTTTTCACCTCATAGGAGGGGGAGAGCGAATCGCTATTCCAACATGCAGGGCAAGTGCAATTGGATTTTTTTTTGAAGCCCACTGCTGTGGGAGGCAAGGGGAGTGCTGGAGTCTCCCGTCGGGGAACGGCTTGTGTTGGAGGACCAGGCCTCTGGGTAGGGAACAGGTGCGTTGGCGGAGCTGCACTTGGTCTGCTCTCCTTTAAACTTTGCCCCTCTCACCTCAAAGCTGTGCCCTCTGGCATTTCCGCACTGGGAGATCGCTCTGCCCAGCCTACCCCTCCCTGCTCATAATTCTACAGGCCTCTATCGGGCCCTCTCCTCAGCCTCCGACGCTCCAGAAAAAAATCCAAGTTTGTCAATAGACAATAGACAATAGGAGCAGGAGTAGGCCATTTGGCCCTTCGAGCCAGCACCGCCATTCAATGTGATCATGGCTGATCATCCCCAATCAGTACCCCGTTCCTGCCTTCTCCCCATATCCCCTGACTCCGCTATTTTTAAGAGCCCTATCCAGCTCTCTCTTGAAAGCATCCAGAGAACCTGCCTCCACCGCCCTCTGAGGCAGAGAATTCCACAGACTCACCAATCTCTGTGAGAAAAAGTGTTTCTTCGTCTCCGTTCTAAATGGCTTATTCCTTATTCTTAAACTGTGGCCCCTGGTTCTGGACTCCACCAACATCGGGAACATGTTTCCTGCCTCTAGCGTGTCCAAGCCCTCAATAATCTTATATGTTTCAATGAGATCGCCTCTCATCCTTCTAAACTCCAGAGTGTACAAGCCCAGCTGCTCCATTCTCTCAGCATATGACAGTCCCGCCATCCCGGGAATTAACCTTGTAAACCTACGCTGCACTCCCTCAATAGCAAGAATGTCCTTCCTCAGATTAGGGGACCAAAACTGCACACGATACTCTGACCTCTCCTTAAAGGTAATACCCTCTAATCCGGGCAACCTTCTGGTCAACCTCCTCTGTGACCCTCTACAAAGCCTCTACATCCTCGCTGTGATCTTCCCCTGAGACGTACCCACGAGTGAGTTGAATACTAGATACAAGATAAGGGGCAAGTCATTTAAAACTGACGTGTGTTGGGAAATTCTTCACGTAGAATGTTCATAAGGTCACCAGTGATTTAGTTTAGAGATACGGTGCGGAAACAGGTTCTTCGGTCCACCGGGTCCACGCCGACCAGCGATCCCCGCACGTTAACACTATGCTACACACACTAAGGACAATTTTTACATTTACACCAAGCCAATTAACCTACAAACCTGCACGTCTTTGGAGTGTGGGAGGAAACCGAAGATCTCGGAGAAAACCCACGCAGGTCACGGGGAGAACGTACAAACTCCGTACAGACAGCGCCCGCAGTCGGGATGGAACCCGGGTCTCCGGCGCTGTGTTCGCTATAAGGCAGCAACTCTACCGCTGTGCCACCATGAGCAGCATTCGGACATTCAGCCCATCGAGTCTACTCCACTATTCAATCACGGCTGATCTACCTCTCCCTCTCAACTCCATTCTCCTGCCTTCTCCCCACAACCCCTGAAGCCTATACTAATCATGGCGTGTTGTGGAGGCGTGTGTGGAGTGGAGGCTTTGGAAGATTGGGGAATTACGGAGGCGTGAGGCTGTGGTGGAGGACAAGTTGATCCTGGTGGATCAGCTGTGGCCGTATGGCTTGTACACTCTGGAGTTTAGAAGGATGAGAGGTAATCTCATTGAAACATAAGATTGTTAAGGGCTTGGACACGCTAGAGGCAGGAAACATGTTCCCGATGTTGGGGGAGTCCAGAACCAGGGGCCACAGTTTAAGAATAAGGAGTAAGCCATTTAGAACGGAGACGAGGAAACACTTTTTCTCACAGAGAGTGGTGAGTCTGTGGAATTCTCTGCCTCAGAGGGCGGTGGAGGCAGGTTGTCTGGATGTTTTCAAGAGAGAGCTAGATAGGGCTCTTAAAGATAGCGGAGTCCGGGGATATGGGGAGAAGGCAGGAACGGGGTACTGATTGGGGATGATCAGCCATGATCACATTGAATGGCGGTGCTGGCTCGAAGGGCCAAATGGCCTACTCCTGCACCTATTGTCTATTGAGTCGCAGGAGGGGATGGAGAGGGATAGGTGGTCCACCGCTCGTATTTCCCTGCGTCTCTGCGGTTCAGCATCGACAGACGTTGACCTATGTGGACACTACATTTCACTCAGGCACTCAGTGAGTGTGGAGGACACCTTGTACGTGACGCCACTCACCTTCCCCATGCCGGCATGAGCGTGCCCCATCTTGACAACCACGGGAAACTTGGGAATGGTCAGCTGAAACAGAGAGAAACCACAATGAGAACCACGTCACCCATGGCCACCAACGCATTGCCTTCCACACCACATCTTATTCCCATTATCTTATTCAGAGACCCCCGGGTTCGATCCTGACTCCCAGCGCGGGCGGCGCTGACCGACATCGCGGAGTCCCTGGGGCCCTTTGCCGGGAGCCGCCAGCGTCGAATCTCCGCCCGGCGAGGCCTGGGGACGTCGGGAGCCGCGGACTCCGGTGGGAAGCGGCCGATTTGGAGGCCCAAGCCGCTGGGGTTGGCCTCCCGTCCCGACGTCGGAGTTCCAACATCCCGGCGAGCGGGCCGGAGCGGCGGGCTGCCCGTAGCGGCGGCTGCGGAGGGCTCCGGAGGCCCCGACCACGGGGGAACATCAGAGGAAGATGACTGACTTTGGTGCCTTCCCTCACTGTGGGAAACTTTTGATTCTGCTGTGTGGGGATGTTTATGTTGGACTCTATCGTGTGTTGTGTACTTTGTTTTATTGTATGGCTGTGTGATGATCACATTTCACTGCCAACTGGCACATGTGACAAATATATGTATCTTGTATGTTGACTTTGGGTGCTGTCTGTGTGGAGTTTGCATGTTCTCCCTGTGACCGTGTGGGTTTCCTCCGGGTGCTCCGGTTTCCTCTCTCCCACATCCCGAAGATGGTGCAGGGTTGTAGATTAATTGTCCCTGGTCCCGAGTGTGTAGGGAGTTGAACTAGGGTGAACGGGTGATCGATGGTAGGCGTGGACCCGCTGGGCTTCTCATCCACTCCCTACACACTAGGGGGCACTTTACAGAGGGGCCGATTAACCCACAAACCCGCACCTCTTTGGGACGTGGGAGGAAACCGGAGCACCCGGAGGAAACCCACGCGGTCCACAGGGAGAACGTGCAAACTCCACACACAAGCAGCGCCCAAGGTCAGGATAGAACCCGGGTCTCGGGGCGCTGTGAGGCAGCGGCTCCACCCGCTGCGCCACCGTGCCGACCCCGCACACATACGCGTGGCTTGTCAGCTTAGGCATCCCGCGGACTTTGGAAGGGTGCGAGCTGGCTGCAGTCGGCACTGAACCTGCCCAGTCCTGCGTGCCGACGTAAGCACGTGTCCCCTTTAAAATGGCCAGACACACCGGCTAGTTAGACCAAGTTCCAGTTGCATTTGGCCACAAAGTCCCATTGCAGTTGTCTCCTCAAAGTCCCATCGCAGTTGTCCCAGCAACGATGAACGAAGGTCATCGAACGCAGTTTCCAGAGGCCACCATGTCCACGGTGCATCCACAATTCTGTACCATTGCTCGTGATTCTACGCCACCAGATGATATGTGAAGTCTCGGGTCGGTCAGCGGCCGTCTGGAATGGGACATAACGTGACTCCCCACCCAGTGACTCAACAGGACGGGACATAGTGTAACCCACTCAGGATAGTCTGTGATTCCATCAGGCCCGCTGTTTCACAAGTGTATTCTGAAAGATGAAACCTGCCCTCTGTGAACTTCACGTTCTCGCGCCCACCTCCACCCAGCCTGCTGTCATTGCTGTTCCCCATCCCCCATGGGGCTGGCTGAAGGGAAGAGTCCGGTGATTCACATTTAAAAAGATAACTCGAGCATCCTTGCCACATTGCTGTGCTGAAGGGTAACATGCCAATGCTGTTGCATTCCTCAACCCCCCGTCACTTCCTCCAGCGTGGGGGCTGAAACTCACGGAGACGTGAAAGATATTTTTGTTTCATACCACCCGGCCTCGAAAAAACAACCTCACTCGAGAGGCTGGCTGCAGCCAATCCTCCCGGCAGATGCTGGACAGAGGGCGACTTTTTTCAGCGACTGCCGACGTCATTGACTGATGTGCCAGGGTCGCCGAAAGATTTAGGACATTTCAAAATCCAGCAGCGACAAAAGAAATGAGGAGACACCGCGCGTCAATACGTCGTCACGCAGAGACTTCTTCG
>CM075979.1:88507482-88542317 GCA_038087875.1 Malacoraja senta | reverse complement strand
CGGCAATGCTGGCTCGAAGGGCTGAATGGCCTCTACTCCTGCACCTATTGTCCATTGTCTCTCTCGGTCCGAACCTGTGAGAGCTGGAACAGACAGCCAGGCCTGTGTGTGAGTACTGGAGTACTGGAATACTGGAGTACTGGAGTACAGATTGCTGGAGTAACTCACCGGGTCAGGCAGCATCTGTGGAGCGAAGGAAATGGGCAACCTTTCGGGCCGAAACCCTGAAGGAAATAGGCAACGTTTCGGGCCGAAACCCGGAAGGGTTTCGGGCCGAAACGTTGCCTATTTCCTTCGCTCCATAGATGCTGCCGGAACATGGATAGGTGACCTTTCACAGAGTGCTGGAGTAACTCAGCGGGTCAGGCAGCATCTGTGGAGAACATGGATAGGTGATGTTTCACAGAGTGCTGGAGTAACTCAGCGGGTCAGGCAGCATCTCAGGAGAACATGGATAGGTGACGTTTCACAGAGTGCTGGAGTAACTCAGCGGGTCAGGCAGCATCTGTGGAGAACATGGATAGGTGACGTCCCCGCGTACTCGAGGCCTCAGCTAGCTCGCGGCGTTTTTTTCAATATGCTAAAAAATGCCCGCGAGTAAAAAAAGGTCCCCATGGAAAAAAGCGATATCTTTTAATCGTAGGTTTAGTCGAAGTAGGTCGTAGTAGGTCAGCATGTTAGTCGTAGGTAATCGAGGGAAGTCGAGGGTAGTCGTAGATAGTCTTCATCATAGTCGAAGGGAGGTCGAAGGAGGTCGTCTTCACTCTCCACTATTCGGTGTCCAATTTTCCCAGTTAGTCGTTGCTAGTCGAAGCTGGTCTTCAACATAGTCGAAGGAGGTCTACAACATGTCATTTAAAAAAAAACCTCTTCTAAACTCTTCTAAACTCGCCAATTAGGTCGCCCAAGTGGGACAGCCCCTTAAAGAAGAATGGTCTCGACCCGAAACGTCACCCGTTCCTTCTCTCCAGAGTTGCCGCCTGTCCCACTGAGTTACTCCAGCATTTTGTGTCGATCCTTCTGCAGTTCCTTCGTACACATATACATGACAATGGAGCCATTTACAGTGTATAGATACATGATACATGGGATGGAGATACGTGATAGATGTTGGGGAGAAGCTGTCCCTCAACTGGAGGTCATGGTCTTCATGCCCCTGTACCTTCGTCCTGATGGCAGGAGTGGCCAGGGTGGTGTGGGTCTCCGATGATTAGGGTCGCCAACTGTCCCGTATTAGCCGGGACATTGGGCTAAATTGGTTTGTCCCGTACGGGACCGCCCTTGTCCAGTATTTGACCGCTACTACTCGGGTCGAGGGGACTGTCGGGTCAGAGCGCCGCGTCCGGCCCCGCCTCACCCGTCCCCGACGTAGTGCAGCCCATGGTGTGCAGCAGCAGCAGCAGCAGCAGCAGCAGCAGCGCCTCGCCCATGGCCCCGTCGGACCTTCGCTGACCGCCGACACCACCACCACCCCCTCCTTCTCATGGCCGATCATCGGTTCGTGAGTTGGACCAGCCCGGGCCAAAACCCCTCAGCTGGCCCCGCCGGCTGGGCTTTGTGTGTAGTCCAGCACCCGGGGCCAACTCATCGTTCACCCAGACACGGCCCAGTCCGTCGACCAATTGCCGTGGGGAATTTGTCCCGTATTTTGACCTCTTGTCCCTTATTTGGAAGTGAGAAAGTTGGCCACCCTACTGATGATGCTGGCGGCCTGTTAGAGGCAGCGACTCCTGTAGATCCATTCAGTTGTTCAGAGGGTAGGCGTTCAGCGATGGGATGTTTTCCACAGATTGATTACAAAGAAAATTAACCCCTTGCATGCTGGTGAATTGCAGGGTCAGAGACTTAATACAAAGATCTACCAGTAACTGAGCCTGGAATCTGTCTCGCAAACTGTATCGTTTATCTGCACTGACTGCGCTATTTTATAAAATATACTATTTATAAATGTATAGAACACAGGAGGGTATAGCTCAGTGGTAGAGCATTTGTCTGCAGAGCAAGAGGTCCCCAGTTCAAATCTGGGTTCCCCCTCATCAATACTGATTGCTAAAATTATACAGTTTGTCTTTGAGTTATTTAAATTATTTGTTCATTGAACATAGAACAGTACAGCACAGGAACAGGCCCTTCGGCCCGCGATGTCCATGCTGTACATTATGCTAAGATAACTCATCTCCTCTGTCTCTACGTGATCCGTATCCCTCCATATCAACGTGCCTATCTAAAAGCCTCTTAAACACCACTATCGTATCTGCCTCCACCACCACCACCCCTGGCAGCGCGTTCCAGGCACCCACCACTGTTTCAAACAAACTTGCCCTGAATTCAGGGACAGTTTCTTCCCAGCTGTTATCAGGCAACTGACCCATCCTACCACAACTAGAGAGCGGTCCTGAACCACTATCTACCTCTTTGGTGACCCTCGGACTATATTTAATCGGACTTTGCTGGCTTTACCTTGCACTAAACGTTATTCCCTTATCCTGTATCTGTACACTGTGGACAGCTCGATTGTAATCATGTATTGTCTCTCCGCTGACTGGTTAAGCACGCAACAAAAAAGCCTGTCACTGTACCTCGGTACACGGGACAATGAACTGAGGTGAACTATCTCCTTGAAACTCTGCCCCTCTCACTTGAAAGCTGCTGGCTCCAGTCAGGAACGACTGAAGGGCCAGCTCTGTGGAGCGTTTCATGACATTGTGTCTCCAGAGCCTTGGGCTGGGTGCGGGGCGGAATGTCGAGTGCATGGAGCCAGTTTTGCTCAGGGTGCGTGTTGCCATCGCGCTTGCACTCTGCTGTCCTTTCTGCTTTTGTTGTCGGGGGCCCACCTGAGATCTGGCCGCAGAGACATGCCGCGGACGTGGGCCGGGGAGAAGGGGGAGGGGAAATGCTGACCGCCAAAGAGGATTGAAGAGGCAGGTTTTCACACAGACGCCTGGCGGTCCACCTCCACCTGTCCCAACGCCCACATCCTTGAATTCTTTGGAATTCAGTCAGAACATACAGTCAGAACCTTCCACCCAGGTTGGACACAACGTTCTGCTTGTTTGCCCTTGACAAGAAAAACGATTGTTATTGGATGCTCCTTGTTTATCCACCTATCACCACCCAGGTAGACAAAAATGCTGGAGAAACTCAGCGGGAGCTGCAGCATCTATTATTACTACCCAGACTTTGTTACCCCCCCCCCCCCCACCACCACCAACTTTCTCCCCTCCGATACAATCACTGCAGAAGGGTCCCAGCCTGAAACGTCACCTATCCATGTTCTCCACAGATGCTGCCTGACCCACCCGCTGAGTTACTCCAGCACTCTGTGAAACGTCACCTATCCATGTTCTCCACAGATGCTGCCTGACCCGCTGAGTTACTCCAGCACTCTGTGAAACGTCACCTATCCATGTTCTCCACAGATGCTGCCTGTCCCGCTGAGTTACTCTGGCACAGTGTACTTCTGTGCTTTGTAAGCTATACGGAACCACACTATAAATGATAAGGTAGACCAAAATGCTGGAGAAACTCAGCGGGTGCGGCAGCATCTATGGAGCGAAGGAAATAGGCAACGTTTCGGCCCGAAACGTTGCCTATTTCCTTCAGGGTTTCGGCCCGAAAGGTTGCCCATTTCCTTCGCTCCACAGATGCTGCCTGACCCGCTGAGTTACTCCAGCACTCTGTGAAACGTCACCTATCCATGTTCTCCACAGATGCTGCCTGACCCGCTGAGTTACTTCAGCACTCTGTGAAACGTCACCTATCCATGTTCTCCACAGATGCTGCCTGACCCGCTGAGTTACTCCAGCACTCTGTGAAACGTCACCTATCCATGTTCTCCACAGATGCTGCCTGACCCGCTGAGTTACTCCAGCACTCTGTGTCCTTTTTAAAAGTTAAATCTCGGCCACAACACACCAGGGAGGGGATAAAAGGAAAGAGGAGGGGCGGAGGTGATAGGTAAAGTGGGAAAGATTTTCCCCTAAGATGTATCGTCTGTCATTTTGGATACTTCCATTGACTCCATCTACACCTCACGCTGCCTCGGCAAGGCCAGCAGCATAATCAAGGACCAGTCTCACCCCCGGACACTCCCTCTTCTCCCTCTCCCGTCGGGCAAGAGGTACAGATGTGTGAAAACGAACGCACACACCTCCAGATTCAGGGACAGTTTCTTCCCGGCTGTTATCGGGCAACTGAACCATCCTACCACAACCAGAGAGCAGTGCTGAACTACTATCTACCTCATTGGTGACCCTTGGACCTTGCACTAAACGTTATTCCCTTATCATGAAGATTGACCACAAAAAGCTGGAGTGACTCAGCGGGACAGGCAGCTTCTCTGGAGATGGTTCGGGTCGAGGCCCTTCTTCATCTGTACACTGTGGACGGCTCGATTGTAATCAGTCTTGCCACTGCCTGGTTGGATTTTCACTGTACAATAGTGACAATAAGCTTAACAAACTAGCATTATTACAGGTTTTCATTATTAAAGATTTTCATCATTTGAGAGTGCGATGAGGAGAGCACTGGAGAACGATAGACAATAGGTGCAGGAGTAGGCCATTCGGCCCTTCGAGCCAGCACCGCCATTCACTGTGATCATGGCTGATCATCCCCAATCAGTACCCCGTTCCTGCCTTCTCCCCATATCCCCTGACTCCGCTATCTTTAAGAGACCTATCTAGCTCTCTCTTGAAAGTATCCAGAGAACCGGCCTCCTGAGGCAGAGAATTCCACAGACTCACAACTCTCTGCCTGTCCCGCTGAGTTACTCCAGCTTTTTGTGGACAAGTGTCTCCCCGTCTCCGTTCTAAATGGATAACCCCTTATTCTTAAACTGTGGCCCCTGGTTCTGGACTCCCCCAACATCGGGAACATGTTTCCTGCCTCTAGCGTGTCCAAAACCCTTCAATAATGTTATATGCTTCAACACGGATGCTCCTGACACCGCCCTGGCTCTTGGCTTCTCATTAAATGAGTAGAACGGCCAGATCCTTCAATGATGTGAAGTTGAAGCGGTCTAATTGGAAAGTGTACAACATCTGTTTGTCTTAATGCCCACATCCTGTGTGCTCGCCGTGTGAAGGTGGGGCCTTTGGTTCTATGAGGAGCCTCGGTCGGTCGGGAGGGAGGGTCTGTGGAATAGTGCGTGACTTGTCCCAGCCCAGTCGCCACCCACTGCAGAGAGAGGGGGGTAATTATACCAAGGAATTCAGACAGCCAAAACACCAACAATCACTCATTACAACCGTGCGGTGGTCCTCTCTGTGTGGAGGTCTGTACACAACCCCCCAATCACCGTGGATGTTTGATGCGGTGAAGCGGGGCTGGGTTAAAAACATCTGTTCAACACAACTAATTAAACGTCCCTATTAAACCACGCATTCCTCTTGACCAGGATGACTGCGATTAGCTCTTGGTGACGATATATATATCAAATAAAACACAAATATAACATAATGCCAGCCTTCCCGGCCATACACAGTCATCTTGGCTTCAGGCTTAGGTTTATTGTTGCCATGCTTAGCTTAGATTAGAGATACAGCGCGGAAGCAGGGCCCTTCGGCCCACCGAGTCCGTGCCGACCAGCGATTCCACGCACATTAACACAGCACTCTGCACTTAACAACAAGATTGTTAAGGGCTTGGACACCTCGAGGCAGGAAACATGTTCCCGATGTTGGGGGGAGTCCAGAACCAGGGGCCACAGTTTAAGAATAAGGAGTAAGCCATTTAGAACGGAGACGAGGAAACACTTTTTCTCACAGAGAGTGGTGAGTCGGTGGAATTCTCTGCCTCAGAGGGCGGTGGAGGCAGGTTATCTGGATGCTTTCAGGAGAGAGCTAGATAGGGCTCTTAAAAATAGCGGAGTCAGGGGATATGGGGAGAAGGCAGGAACGGGGCACTGATTGGGGATGATCAGCCGTGATCACATTGAATGGCGGTGCTGGCTCGAAGGGCCGAATGGCCTCCTCCTGCACCTATTGTCTATTGTCTATTGTGGTGGGCATTGTTTCACACAGACTGCGGTGAACACACAATGAGCAGCTTGTGGTGAGTTTGTGTGGGGAAGGAATGTGGGAACTCGAGGAGACACTGCGGAACTTTTATTCTTTGCCCTTATTCAGGCATTATTCCGGGACACAAGAGGTTTGGTATTTCCCATTCAGATCTGGCGCCACCGACAGATGGAAACCAAATGTTGGACAAACCGAGATGGCAACGCTGGCACAAGGAACAGCAGATGCCGGAATCCTGAGCAATAGACAAAGTGCTGGAGTAACTCGGCGGGACAGTCAGCGTCTCTGGAGGGAAGGAACGGGTGACGTTTCGGGTCGAGGCCCTTCTTCAGACTGAGAGTCAGGGGGGAGGGAGACACAGATAAGGAGGGGTAAGGTGTGAAGAGACATCAAAGGGGATCAAAGAGGTTCAAGGAAAATGTTGAGTAGATCATTGTTAGCTAGGAGTAGGTGACAAAGAAGCACACAGAGATAAAATGGATTCTGGAGGACTGGTCGGAGAAATGGGGAGTGGGAGGGGATAGAGAGAGGGGGAAAGCAAGGGCTATTTGAAGTTAGAGAAGTCAATGTTCATACCCCTGGGGTGTAAGCTGCCCAAGCAAAGTCTGAGGTGCTGTTTCTCCAATTTGTGCTGGGCCTCTCTCTGGCAATGGAGGAGGCCCAGGACAGAAAGGTCGGATTCGGAATGGGTGGGGGAGTTGAAGTGCTGGGCCGGTGTGGGAATGGGAGGAGGAGGGGGGGTGGGAATGGACTGGCTGACATTTTGGGTCAATCATAGATGTGCAGAAAATAGCAGGTCTTCAAGAAAGCAGCAGGAGACAAACTTGGTCTGAAGGAGGGTCACAGCCAGAAACAACATCACCTGTCCACTCCTTCACAGATGCCGCCTGGCCCTCTGAGTTCCTCCAGCGCTTTGTGTTTCACACAAGAGACACATCACTAAATTATAATTCTATACGTCAAGTCATAAGGTCATGAGTGATAGGAGCAGAATTAGGCCATTCGGCCCATCAGGTCTACTCCGCCATTCAGTCACAGCTGATCTATCTCTCCCTCCCAACCCCATTCTTCTGCCTTCTCCCCATAACCCCTGGCACCCGTACTAATCAATAAAATATCTATCTCTGCCTTAAATACATCCACTGACTTGGCCTCCACGGCCGTCTGTGGCAAAGAATTCCGCAGATTCACCACCCTCTGACTGAAGAAATTCCTCCTCATCTCCTTCCTAAAGGAACGTCCTTTAATTCTGTGGCTGTGCCCTCTAGTCCTAGATTCTACCACCAGTGGGAACACTGTACGCCGACTTCCATTGCTGGGAGGGTGTCGGAAATGAGTCATGTAAAGGGTTAATTTCAAGATGTAGTTGTGTGTTCTTCCAAAATAGTCACCACGGTTTTCTTAAGGAGGAACTGCAGATGCTGGAAAAATGAAAAGTAGACAAAAATGCTGGAGAAACTCAGCGGGGTGAGGCAGCGTCTCTGGGGAACACGGATAGGAGAAGTTTTGGGTCACGTCGCCTATCCACGTTCTCCACAGATGCTGCCTGACCCGCTGAGTTACTCCAGCACTCTGTGAAACGTCACCTATCCATGTTCTCCACAGATGCTGCCTGACCCGCTGAGTTACTCCAGCACTCTGTGAAACGTCACCTATCCATGTTCTCCACAGATGCTGCCTGACCCGTTGAGTTACTCCAGCACTCTGTGAAACGTCACCTATCCATGTTCCGGCAGCATCTATGGAGCGAAGGAAATAGGCAACGTTTCGGCCCGAAACCCTTCCGGGTTTCGGCCCAAAACGTTGCCTATTTCCTTCAGGGTTTCGGCCCGAATGGTTGCCCATTTCCTTCAGGGTTTCGGCCCGAAAGGTTGCCTATTTCCTTCAGGGTTTCGGCCCGAAAGGTTGCCCATTTCCTTCAGGGGTTCGGCCCGAAAGGTTGCCCATTTCCTTCAGGGTTTCGGCCCGAAAGGTTGCCCATTTCCTTCGCTCCACAGATGCTGCCTGACCCGCTGAGTTACTCCAGCACTCTGTGTCCTTTTTTGTAACCCAGCATCTGCAGTTTGGAGTGTGGTAGAGTAGAGTTGAGGCCATGGCTGGATAAACTATGATTTTTATTGAGCGGTGGAGGGGATTAGAGTGTCTGATTGGTCTGCTAAGGCTGTTTCTTCACTTCTTGGCTCTATTACGAGATCTGCTTCAATGCCAGGACCTTAAACAGTCCCAGTGGAACTTTACGGACTCCCACATCAAGAGCGTCAGTGTACAGTAGCCGACCTCCAACATATGGAAGCAGTTTGCTTTGTAATCTGGTTTTATATCCATTGTTATTTCGGTCTGTACATCTATTATCTCTGTCTGTCCGTTAACCATTTCTCTGTCAGTCATTGTAAAGCTGGCTTCCATTTCACAGTCTCCACCCTGGCGGAATAATGAATGTGACGTAGTGGTGTGGCACATTGGGTTTAGTATAGAGATACAGCGCGGAAACAGGCCCTTCGGCCCACCGGGTCCGTGCCGACCAGCGATCCCCGCGCACTAACACTATCCTGCACCCACTAGGGACATGTTTTTACAATCACACCAAGCCAATAACCTACAGACCTGCACGTCTTTGGGTTGTGGGAGGAAACCGAAGATCTCGGAGAAAACCCACGCGGGTCACGGGGAGAACAATGGCCATTCGGCCCTTCGAGCCAGCACCGCCATTCGCTGTGATCAACGTACAAACTCCGTACAGACAGCACCCGTAGACAGGATGGAACCCGGGGTCCCTGTCGCTGCGAGGCAGCAACTCTACCGCTGCCCCAAACGTGCCTGTACATGGATTACACCGCATGTCCAAGCACAACACTGGCTTCTCAGGAAGTAGCAATCATTTCAGACTCGAGGGTAGGCACATGAATGCTGGAGTAACTCAGCGGGGCAGGCAGCAACTCTGGAGAGATGGAATGGGTGACGTTTCGGGTGGAGACCCTTCCTCAGACACCCATTCCTTCTCTCCAGAGATACTGCCTGTCCCGCTGAGTTACTCCGGCATTTTGTGTCTGTCTTTTGACTGAACGGGGTCACGGGGAGAAGGTACAGACTCCGTACAGACAGCGCCCGTAGTCGGGATGGAACCCGGGTCTCTGGCGCTGCGAGCACTGTAAAAGGCAGCAACTCTACCGCTGCTCCACCGTGACCGCCCGGGATGATGCGTACGTCTGCACTAAATCTCCTCCTTGCTTTCTCCACAGGCAGAGTTCTCCGAGTTAAACCTGGCTTCCTATGTGAATGGAGGGTGTATGATTGACATGCAGCTTCTGCGTAACGGGACCAAGGTGGTCAGGTAGGTGTGGACATTCCCATCGCCCCTGTGCCTGGGGGGGGGGGGGCTGGGGGGGATTGCCGCTTCCTTCTCACGTCTACTTGGTACGGTGGGATTCTTGTTTTGCCCGCAGGATGTTTTCAAGAGCGAGTTAGATAGAGCTCCTAGGGTTAACGGAACCAAGGGATATGGGGAGAAAGCAGGAACGGGATACTGATTCTGGATGATCAGCCATCATCATATTGAAGGGCTGAATGGCCTACTCCTGCACCTATGTTTGTATGCTCTATGGTCTATGTGTCTCTGTGTCCCTGTGTCCCTGTGTCTCTGTGTCTCTATGTCCCTGTGTCTCTGTGTCTCTGTGTCTGTGTCTCTGTGTCTCTGTGTCCCTGTGTCCCTGTGTCTCTGTGTCTCTGTGTCTCTGTGTCTCTGTGTCCCTGTGTCTCTGTGTCTCTGTGTCTCTGTGTCTCTGTGTCTCTGTGTCCCTGTGTCCCTGTGTCTCTGTGTCTCTGTGTCCCTGTGTCTCTGTGTCTCTGTGTCTCTGTGTCTCTGTGTCCCTGTGTATCTGTGTCTCTGTGTCCCTGTGTCCCTGTGTCTCTGTGTCTCTGTGACTGTGTCTCTGTGTCCCTGTGTCCCTGTGTCTCTGTGTCTCTGTGTCTCTGTGTCTCTGTGTCTCTGTGTCTCTGTGTCCCTGTGTCCCTGTGTCTCTGTGTCCCTGTGTCTCTGTGTCTCTGTGACTGTGTCTCTGTGTCCCTGTGTCCCTGTGTCTCTGTGACTGTGTCTCTGTGTCCCTGTGTCTCTGTGTCTCTGTGTCTCTGTGTCTCTGTGTCTCTGTGTCTCTGTGTCTCTGTGTCTCTGTGTCCCTGTGTCCCTGTGTCTCTGTGTCCCTGTGTCTCTGTGTCTCTGTGACTGTGTCTCTGTGTCCCTGTGTCCCTGTGTCTCTGTGTCTCTGTGTCTGTGTCTCTGTGTCTCTGTGTCTCTGTGTCTCTGTGTCCCTGTGTCTCTGTGTCCCTGTGTCTCTGTGTCCCTGTGTCCCTGTGTCCCTGTGTCTCTGTGTCTCTGTGTCCCTGTGTCCCTGTGTCTCTGTGTCTCTGTGTCTCTGTGTCTCTGTGTCCCTGTGTCTCTGTGTCTCTGTGTCTCTGTGTCCCTGTGTCTCTGTGTCCCTGTGTCCCTGTGTCTCTGTGTCCCTGTGTCTCTGTGTCTGTGTCCCTGTGTCCCTGTGTCTCTGTGTCCCTGTGTCTCTGTGCCCTGTGTCTCTGTGTATCTGTCTCTATGTTTCTAGTACAAGTCTACAAAGAGTTGTCAGGTAAGGGATGCCAACCAAACTACCAAAGTGTTGAATACATTTAAGAAGGAACTCCAGATGCTGGAACATCTGAAGAAGTCAAGTCAAGTCACATTTATTTATATAGCACATTTGAAAAACAACTCTCGTTGGCCAAAGTGCTTTACATTTGTTATAAGAATAGCACAAACAAAACAAACTACATACATATATACATGTAGCCCTCACTCAGAGGACGTCAAGAAAGGCTTGGGAGTATAGATAGGTTTTTAGTCTTGACTTAAAGGAGTTGATGGAGGGGGCAGTTCTGATGGGAAGGGGGATGCTGTTCCACAGTCTAGGGGCTGCAACCGCAAAGGCGCGGTCGCCCCTGAGCTTATGCCCAGACCGCGGGATATCGCGGGGGATATTCAGCAACCCAAGTCGGCCGATCTGAGGGGCCTGGAGGTGGAGTGGTGGGTGAGAAGACTTTTAATGTAGGTGGGGGCAAGCCCATTGAGGGCTTTGTAGACATAGAGGAGGATCTTGAAGTTTATACGGAACCGCACAGGGAGCCAGTGGAGAGGGGCCAGGATCGGGGTGATGTGGTCCCTTTTTCGGGTGCCCGTCAGGAGTCTCGCTGCGGCGTTTTGGACCAGTTGCAGGCGGGACAGGGAAGATTGGCTGATGCCAGTGTAAAGGGAGTTGCAGTAATCTAGGCGGGAGGAGATGAATGTGTGGATGATCTTTTCGAGGTCATCAAACTGGTAGAATTGTTTTATTTTAGCTATCGTCCGAAGCTGAAAGAAGCTAGCTTTTACCACGGCATTGACTTGTTTGTCAAATTTCAGCGCTGACTCAAATATCACGCCAAGGTTTTTGACGCGAGGTTTGAGTAGTGGGGTAAGGCTTCCAAGGCTGCCTGCTATCATTTTGATTGAGTCCGAGGGGCCGAGAAGGATGACCTCAGACTTACTCTCGTTTAGTTGGAGGAAGTTCTGGGCCATCCAACACTTTATATCCTCGAGGCAGCGGGTAAAGTTAAGCAGATTTGATTGGGGGGTTTTTCGGGTCAAGAAGGGTCTTGACCCGAAAATTCACCAATTCCTTCGCTCCATAGATGCTGCCTCACCCGCTGAGTTTCTCCAGCATTTTTGTCTACCAAAGTGTTCAATACAATCTCTCTTCCTGCCCCTCCCACCCCCCCCCCCCCCCCCAGCCCCTCTTTGTTCTCGCCCCCCCCTCCACTGACCACCAGGACTCATGCGGTGACGGCTCTCCGACGGCCCGCCACTCAAACTTGACAAATGAGTGTCAAGTTTGTCGTTGCTCTAGTGAAGCTCCCATCTCTTGCCCAATGTCCCGTGTCCAATATTATAGACAATAGACAATAGGTGCAGGAGCTGGCCATTCGGCCCTTCGAGCCAGCACCGCCATTCAATGTGATCATGGCTGATCATCCCCAATCAGTACCCCGTTCCTGCCTTCTCCCCATATCCCCCTGACTCCGCTATTTTTAAGAGCCCTATCTAGCTCTCTCTTGAAAGTATCCAGAGAACCTGCCTCCACCGCCCTCTGAGGCAGAGAATTCCACAGACTCACAACTCTCTGTGTGAAAAAATGTTTTCTCGTCTCCGTTCTAAATGGTTTACTCCTTATTCTTAAACTGTGGCCCCTGGTTCTGGACTCCCCCAACATCGGGAACATGTTTCCTGCCTCTAGCGTGTCCAAGCCCTTAACAATCTTTTTGCAGAGTGATGCTATCTGCAGAGTGATGCTATCTGCAGAGTGATGCTATCTGCAGAGTGATGCTATCTGCAGAGTGATGCTATCTGCAGAGTGATGCTATCTGCAGAGTGATGCTATCTGCAGAGTGATGCTATCTGCAGAGTGATGTCACAATGAATGACGGACAGCCTCCAGTTCTTTCCTTCTGATTATTTTCCATTTGTACAAATTGTAATCTCTTCCAATCTGTAATCTGTGACGTTTCCCACTCTTGGAGTTTATTTTTTGTTCTCTGTTGGAATGTTGGCGAGGCTGGTGTTTACCTCGACAGTTTAGCTCGGCCAATGGATGTTCATGATATTCTATCTTCCACTTCACATTTTCCATACTGGTTTTCTCCATAAAGTCTCTTTCATTCCTTTGAACTTAATTTCCAAATTGGCAGAGGTGAGATTTGAACCCTTGACTCTAGTTCTGTGGCTCCTAGATTGGCCGGGTCAATTGGCCACCGTGTTATCTTACCCCATCACCAATTTAGTTTCGTTTAGTATAGAGACACAGCGCGGAAACGGGCCCTTCTGCCCACCTAGTCCGCACCCACCAGCGATCCCCGCACACTAACACTATCCTACACACACCAGGGACAATTTACATTCATTCCAAGCCAATTAACCTACAAACCTGCACGTCTTTGGAGTGTGGTAGGAAACTGAAGATCTCGGAGAAAACCCACGCGGGTCACGGGGAGAACGTACAAACTCCGTACCGACAGAACCCGTAGTCGGGATCGAACCAGGGTCTCTGGGACTGTGAGGCAGCAACTCTACCGCTGCGCCACCGTGCCGTTCCTGATCTCCTTTCTTACCATCCCTAGTTGATCACTTACCTTTTGTGTTTTTGTTCGACTTTCTCCCTTTCCTCTCCCCCGTCAGTTCCACCCACGTTCTCCCATCTCAATCCCATCCCTTGTTTCAGCCGTCATCTCTCAATGCCTCTTAAAATGGTATGAGCATTGAATTCTCCAATGTAGGGGCATCTAACCTACAAACAATACACAATAGACAACAGGTGCAGGAGCAGGCCATTTGGCCCTTCGAGCCAGCAGATCGTGGCTGATCATCCCCAATCAGTACCCCGTTCCTGCCTTCTCCCCATATCCCCTGACTCCGCTATCTTTAAGACCTCTATCCAACTCTCTCTTGAAAGTATCCAGAGAACCGGCCTCCACCGCCCTCTGAGGCAGAGAATTCCACAGACTCACCACTCTCTGTGTGAAAAGAAGTTTCCTCGTCTCCGTTCTAAATGGCTTACCCCTTATTCTTAAACTGTGGCCCCTGGTTCTGGACTCCCCCAACATCGGGAAGATGTTTCCTGCCTCTAACGTGTCCAAACCATTAATAATCTTATATGTTTCAACAAGATCCCCTCTCATCCTTCTAAACTCCAGAATATTCCATACAACTGCCCCTTTCCCTCTCCCCCCCACCCTCACTCTATAAGTCTCTGAATGTCTGAGGTTCTGATAAGTGCTCCTAATTCACTGAACATTGAATTCTCCAATGGTAGGTACCTAACTGGCTAACAGCATCCCTTTTTTTCTTTTCCTCCCCCCCTCTCCCCCCCCCGCTCTCTGCCCAGCGCCTCATGTCCATCTCCCTTTCCAACACCCCCCCCCCCACCGCCCCCCCCCTTCAACATTTTTCCTTCCTCTTACTTCTCATCTTGTGCTTCTTCTATCCTTATCTCCTCATCTCACACCGTTTAACCTTCTCACCTCTGGCCTTTGTCCAATCAGCCCCTCCTGTATCCACCTATCACTCATCAGGTTTTGTCCCCCACCTCGCTTTTCTAGCTTTCTCCCCCCTACTATAATCAGTCTGAAGAAGGATCCCAACCTGAAACGTCACCTATCCATGTTCCCCACAGATGCTGCCTGACCCGCTGAGTTACTCCAGCACTCTGTGAAACGTCACCTATCCATGTTCTCCACAGATGCTGCCTGACCCGCTGAGTTACTCCAGCACTTTGTGTCTTTTTTTTTGTAAACCAGCACCTGCAGTTCCTTGTGTCTCTTGGTCTTGTTCTCCTGCACGGTTTTGAGGTGGAATTTGTCCGTGACAATGCTGTTTCCTGTTTGCTTTCCCGTGAACGTTTATAAGGTCATAAGCGATAGGAGCAGAATTAGGCCATTCGGCCCATCAAGTCTCCTCCGCCATTCAGCCTGGCTGTCTAATTTGCTCCTATATGTTATGAATTTATGGATGGGTATGGAAAGGGGAGTTCCATACCCCCTTTCTCTGGGAACTTCTCTTTCCACACCGATTAATAAATTCACAGGAGCAGAATTAGGCCATTCGGCCCATCTACTCCACCATTCAAAAAGAAGTCAAAATGAAAAAGAAAGTCCATGGAAGATTCTAGAGGGTGGAATCAGACAGGGCCTTTGAGGAATATAAAGGTCATAAGGTCATAAATGATAGGAGAAGAATTAGGCCATTCGGCCCATCACGTCTACTCCGCCATTCAATCATAGAAACATAGAAATTAGGAGCAGGAGTAGGCCATTCGGCCCTTCGAGTCTGCACCGCCATTCAATATGATCATGGCTGATCATCCAACTCAGTATCCCGTACCTGCCTTCTCTCCATACCCTCTGATCCCTTTAGCCACAAGGGCCACATCTAACTCCCTCTTAAATATAGCCAATGAACTGGCCTCAACTACCCTCTGTGGCAGAGGGTTCCAGAGATTCACCACTCTCTGTGTGAAAAAAGTTCTTCTCATCTCGGTTTTAAAGGATTTCCCCCTTATCCTTAAGCTGTGACCCCTTGTCCTGGACTTCCCCAACATCGGGAGCAATCTTCCTGCATCTAGCCTGTCCAACCCCTTAAGAATTTTGTACGTTTCTATAAGATCCCCTCTCAATCTCCTAAATTCTAGAGAGTATAAACCAAGTCTATCCAGTCTTTCTTCATAAGACAGTCCTGACATCCCAGGAATCAGTCTGGTGAACCTTCTCTGCACTCCCTCTATGGCAATAATGTTCTTCCTCAGATTCCTCAGATTTGGAGACCAAAATAGATCATGGCTGATCTATCTCTCCCTCCTAACCCCATTCTCCTGCCTTCTCCCCATAACCTCTGACACCCGTACTAATCAAGAATCTATCTATCTCTGCCTTAAAAATATCCACCGACTTGGCCTCCAAAGCCTTCTGTGGTAAAGAATTCCACAGATTCACCACCCTCTGACTAAAGAAATTCCTTCTCATCTTCCTAAAGTGGGTAAATAGACAATAGACAATAGACAATAGACAACAGGTGCAGGAGTAGGCCATTTGGCCCTTCGAGCCAGCACCGCCATTCAATGTGATCATGGCTGATCATCCCCAATCAGTACCCCGTTCCTGCCTTCTCCCCATATCCCCTGACTCCACTATTTTTAAGAGCCCTATCTAGCTCTCTCTTGAAAGTATCCAGAGAACCTGCCTCCACCGCCCTCTGAGGCAGAGAATTCCACAGATGTTCCAAAGGAACGTCCTGTAATTCTGAGGCTGTGACCTCTAGTCCTAGACTCTCCACAGCCCCCACAGCCCCCACAGCCCCCACAGCCCCCACAGCAATCTGACACAAAGCAAAAGTTAACTTCTTCCCACTGGTTTTAGTGCAGCTTATGTGAAATTAATTGACCATGAACTCAAAATACAACTCTGAATGCAATGGTAGCTTGGTTTAGTGAGTCTTTACATCGGTCAATGCGGGAGTGAACATCTTTTGTAAATAAAGGCCATCCCAAATAGGGTCGCCAACTTTCTCACTCCCAAATAAGGGACAAAAGGTCAAAATACGGGACAAATTCCCCACGGCATTTCGTTGACGGACTGGGCCGTGTCTGGGTGAACGATGAGTTGGCCCCAGGTGCTGGACTGCACACAAAGCCCAGCCGGCGGGGCCAGCTGAGGAGTTTTGACCAGGGCCGCGCCCCATCCAACTCACGAACCGATGATCGGCCATGAGAAGGAGGGGGTGGTGGTGGTGTCGGCGGTCAGCGAAGGTCCGAAGGTCGGACAGCTGGCCCGGGCTGCCGACCGACCGACCGACGGGGCCACGGGCGAGGCGCTGCTGCTGCTGCTGCTGCTGCACTCCATGGGCTGCACTACGTCGGGGACGGGTGAGGCGGGGGCCGGACGCGGCGCTCCGACCCGACAGTCCCCTCGACCCGAATGGCAGCGGTTAAATACGGGACAAGGGCGGTCCCGTACGGGACAAACCGATTTACCCCAAAATACGGGATGTCCCGGCTAATACGGGACAGTTGGCGACCCTAATCCCAAAGGGGTTTGATGCCTCTGACGGAATGTTGACTGCAGGCCAAGGATTCCTTGCCGATCAGTTGACAGAGGCAGCTCCCAGCTCCGCTGCAGTTCAACATTGTTACAACATCGCATGGTCTCTGCAGGACCAGAGGTTGAGGGGAGGACCTGGTGGCCAGAAATAGGCAACGTTTCGGGCCGAAACCCTGAAGGAAATAGGCAAAGTTTTGGGCCGAAACCCTGAAGGAAATAGGCAACGTTTCAGGCCGAAACCCTGAAGGAAATAGGCAAAGTTTTGGGCCGAAACCCTGAAGGAAATAGGCAACGTTTCGGGCCGAAACCCTGAAGGAAATAGGCAACGTTTCGGGTCGAAACCCTTCCGGGTTTCGGCCCGAAACGTTGCCTATTTCCTTCGCTCCATAGATGCCGCCCACCACACCCGCTGAGTTTCTCCATCACTTTTGTCGACCTGTATGGTGGAGATTGATAGGGTTTAGATTAGTATTGGGTGTCGGGGGTTGTGGGGGACGTTACCGTCCAGTGAAGTTCCACTGACCTGCTCCAGACGTATCTCATATTCTTCCAAGACCTTCTTTCCACGGAAGTATTTGGACCTGGGAAGGGAAATGAGCGGAACGTCACGGCGTGAGCTTGTTACCGGATGCACCACGACTCGTGTCAAGTCAAGTCAAGTCACATTTATTTCTATAGCACATTTAAAACACAACTCTCGTTGGCCAAAGTGCTTTACATTGGTGTAAGAATAGTCTAACAATCGAACTACATACATATAGCCCTCGCTCAGAGGACGTCAAGAAAGGCTTGGGAGTAGAGATGGGTTTTTAGTCTTGACTTAAAGGAGTCGATGGAGGGGGCAGTTCTGATGGGAAGGGGGACGCTGTTCCACAGTCTAGGAGCTGCAACCGCAAAGGCCCGGTCGCCCCTGAGCTTATGCCTAGACCACGGGATGTTCAGCAACCCCAAGTCGGCCGATCTGAGGGACCTGGAGGTGGTGTGGTGGGTGAGCAGACTTTTAATGTAGGTTGGGGGCAAGCCCATTGAGGGCTTTGTAGACATGGAGGAGGATCTTGAAATTTATTCGGAACCGTGTTCCGAACACATCAATCATGTGTTCTTAAGGAGCAGGTCGGCCATTCGGCCCGTCGACTCGCATCGACATTGGTGAAGATCAGAATGATGTGGGGACAGGACAGCACAGTAACAGGAACAGGCCCTTCAGCCCGCAAGGTCCGTGCCAGACATGATGCCAAGACTGAATAGAGACCCAAAATGCTGGAGTACCTCAGCGGGTCAGGCAGCATCTTTGGTTTAGTGAGAAAGATATTTTTGTTTTAAACCACCAGGCCTCGGGAAAACAACCTCAGTCGAGAGGCAGGCTCTGGACAGAGGGCCCGGTGAGGGGAACCAAAGGGTTCACTTTAGTTTAGTTGAGAGATACAGCACGGAAACAGGCCCTTCGGCCCACCCAGTCCGCGCCGACCAGCGATCCCCGCGCACTAACACCGTCCTACACACATTTTATGATTATACCAAAGCCAAATTAACCTACAAAACTGTGTGGGAGGAAACCAGAGAACCTGGAGAAAACCCACGCAGGTCATGGGGAGAACGTACAAACTCCGTACAGACAGGACCTGTAGTCAGGATCGAACCCGGGGTCTCTGGCGCTGTGAGGCAGCAACTCTACCGCTGCGCCACTGTGACTCCCAGAACTCTGATCTGAATATATACACTGGAGTAACTCAGCGGGTCAGGCGGCATCTGTGGAGAACATGGATAGGTGACGTTTCACAGAGTGCTGGAGTAACTCAGCGGGTCAGGCAGCATCTGTGGAGAACATGGATAGGTGACGTTTCACAGAGTGCTGGAGTAACTCAGCGGGTCAGGCAGCATCTGTGGAGCGAAGGAAATGGGCAACCTTTCGGGCTGAAACCCTGAAGGAAATAGGCAAAGTTTCGGCCCGAAACCCTTCCGGGTTTCGGCCCGAAACGTTGCCTATTTCCTTCGCTCCATAGATGCTGCCGGAACATGGATAGGTGACGTTTCACAGAGTGCTGGAGTAACTCAGCGGGTCAGGCAGCATCTGTGGAGAACACGGATAGGTGACGTTTCACACAGTGCTGGAGTAACTCCCCTTTCCATACCCATTCGTAATTTCATAACTTATAGGAGCAGAATTAAGCAGCCAGACTGATCCCGCCCTGTAGTCCGAGCCACGAGAGGCAGCTTCCCATTAGGGCATATGGAAAGGGGAGTTCCCAGAGATTCCTCCCACGTCGCAAAGACGAGTGGGTTTGATCCAGAACAAGGGGTCACAGTTTAAGGATAAGGGGGAAGTCTTTTAGGACCGAGATGAGAAAAACATTTTTCACACAGAGAGTGGTGAATCTGTGGAATTCTCTGCCACAGAAGGTAGTTGAGGCCAGTTCATTGGCTATATTGTAGAGGGAGTTAGATGTGGCCCTTGTGGCTAAAGGGATCAGGGGGTATGGAGAGAAGGCAGGTACAGGATACTGAGTTGGATGATCAGCCATGATCATATTGAATGTCGGTGCTGGCTCGAAGGGCCGAATGGCCTACTCCTGCACCTATTGTCTATGTTTCTATGATCGGTTAACTCGACGGAGTTCGGCTGAGTTACTCCGGCTCCGCTTTGTTCTACTATTAGAGTGGGAAGTGATCAGCTTTGGACGCCCGCGAGGAGATGGTTTGCAGCTGAGGTTGTCCTGTATAGCCAGTGGGGAGGGGGGGGGGGGGCGGGGGTTTACTTATAGCACAGGATGCGGAATGAGAAGCTGTCGCTCCTGTCTCCGACCAGAGGACAGGGTTATCCTGGCTGCCTGCCTGCCTTTGGAAAAGAGAGTACAGCCCTGTTATTTACCAGTGGGAACCGAGCCAAGCAAAGCAAACCATTCAGAGATTAGGAACAGGGTCTTGTTGTGTAACGGGGTGGACAGGACAGCAATGGGGCTGGAGAGTTGCTCTGAGGACAAGTGCAGTGATCGGGCAGTCCTGGGCGGCAATGTCGGTGCAGCGGGTGGAGCTGCTGCCTCACAGCACCGGAGACCCGGGTTCTGTGTGGAGTTTGCCCGTTCTCTCCCCTGTGGACCGCGTGGGTTTCCTCCGGGTGCTCTGGTTTCCCTCCCACATCCCGAAGGCGTGCGTTCGATGAGAGAGTGGGATAACATGGAACTGGCGTGAACGGGAGATCGATGGGTCAGCGCGAACTCGGTGGGCCGAAGGGCCTGTTTCCATGCTTTTAAAAAAAAGTTTAGAGATACAACGCGAAAACAAGCCCTTCGGCCCGCCAAGTCGATCCCCGCACTAATACTATCCCACACACACTAGGGACAATTTACACATACACCAGGCCAATTAACCTACAAACCTGCACGCCTTTGGAGTGTGGGAGGAAACCGAAGATCTCTGAGAAAATCCACGCGGGTCACGGGGAGAACGTGCAAACTCCGTACAGGCAGCGCCCGTAGTTGGGATCGAACCCGGGTCTCTGGCGCTGCGTACGTCACCTATCCATGTCCTCCACAGATGCTGCCTGACCCGCTGAGTTACTCCAGCACTCTGTGAAACGTCACCTATCCATGTTCCGGCAGCATCTATGGAGCGAAGGAAATAGGCAACGTTTCGGCCCGAAACCCTTCCGGGTTTCGGCCCGAAACGTTGCCTATTTCCTTCCGGGTTTCGAGCCGAAAGGTTGCCCATTTCCTTCGCTCCACAGATGCTGCCTGACCCGCTGAGTTACTCCAGCACTCTGTGAAACGTCACCTATCCATGTTCTCCACAGATGCTGCCTGACCCGCCGAGTTGCTCTCGCTTTGTGTATCTATCTCCTGACTAACGTGCACATTGGGTGTGACCATGAGAGGTTTACTGCCAGTGCGGGTCCTAACTGTAGCTGGAAAACTAAAGGGCCTGTCCCACTTGGCGATTTTTTCGGCGACTGCCGGCATCATTGACTGACGTATCAGGTCACCAAAAATGATGACGTATTGACGCGCGGCGTTTTTTTTGTCGCCACTGGGTTTTGAAATGTTCAAAATCTTTTGGCGACACTGATATGACGCCGGCAGTCGCCGAAAAAAAATCGGCAAGTGGGACAGGGCACTTTAGGCCATCTTGGATAAACAAAGTGCAATTTCGGCCATTGTCTGGCGATTCTGCTGTATCCTTGCCACGATCCAGCACTCTATTTATTAGCAACGGTTTAGCATCTTATTAAATGTCTTATTCTTGGCAGCACAAGGAAGTGTATTCATAGAGAAGATCTGAACGTCTTTACGATGTTTAGAATCGCCTGTGTAACTCAATCATCAAACACGTCTCTGATCTGTCTTTATGATTTGTCAAACTGCAAGGTGATATTGTGATACAGGGAACCGCAGATGGTGGTTTGCAAGAAAAGGCACAGAGTGCTGGAGTAACTCAGCGGGTCAGGCAGCATCTGTGGAGAACATGGATAGGTGACGTTTCACAGAGTGCTGGAGTAACTCAGCGGGTCAGGCAGCATCTGTGGAGCGAAGGAAATGGGCAACCTTTCGGGCCGAAACCCTGAAGGAAATAGGCAACGTTTCGGGCCGAAACCCGGAAGGGTTTCGGGCCAGAACGTTGCCTATTTCCTTCGCTCCATAGATGCTGCCGCACCCGCTGAGTTTCTCCAGCATTTTGGTCTACCTTATCATTTATAGTGTGGTTCCGTATAGCTTACAAAGCACAGAAGTACACTGTGCCAGAGTAACTCAGCGGGTCAGGCAGCATCTCTGGGGAACATGGATAGGTGACGTTTCACAGAGTGTTGGAGTAACTCAGCGGGTCAGGCAGCTTCTCAATGATCCACTGAGTTACTCCAGCACTTTGTGTCCAGGCAAGGTGCGATTTGTCACATTTTAACGTAATTAAATATCATTCATCTGACAGTGAATGTTTAAAAGCGATTTGAAAATGGAATATATATAAATTGAAGGGGGTATTTTGGGTCAGTTGCCTGTAGGTGGTCCAAATCTGAGGAAGGACATTATAGCCAATAGAGGGAGTACAGAGAAGGTTCACCAGACTGATTCCTGGGATGTCAGGACTTTCATATGAAGAAAGACTGGATAGACTTGGCTTATACTCGCTAGAATTTAGGAGATTGAGAGGGGATCTTATAGAAACGTACAAAATTCTTATGGGGTTGGACAGGCTAGATGCAGGAAGATTGTTCCCGATGTTGGGGAAGTCCAGGACAAGGGGTCACAGCTTAAGGATAAGGGGGAAATCCTTTAAGACCGAGATGAGGAAAAACTTTTTCACACAGAGAGTGGTGAATCTCTGGAACTCTCTGCCACAGAGGGTAGTTGAGGCCAGTTCATTGGCTATATTTAAGAGGGAGTTAGATGTGGCCCTTGTGGCTAAAGGGATCAGGGGGTATGGAGAGAAGGCAGGTACGGGATACTGAGTTGGATGATCAGCCATGATCATATTGAATGGCGGTGCAGGCTCGAAGGGCCGAATGGCCTACTCCTGCACCTATTGTCTATGTATCTATGTATCTATGTATCTTTCATGTTCCGTTCTAGTCTAGTGAAATGTAATTGCAGTTGTTACTGCTTCAGACCCGTGTGTGACAGGAACAATGTACTCATTCAAAGTGGCATTCCATTCTTCATACTGGCCCTTCTCAAAGCCTGGTGAAACAAGGGTGTGAATAGGCGTCCAATTCAGTTCAGTATAGTTCAGTATATCGTCACGTGTACCGAGGTACAAACGCTTTTTGTTGCGTGCTAGCCAGTCAGCAGAAAGACAAGACATTCTTCTTCCTCGTGTCCGGCCATCTTCCACATCACGTCGTTCCGGCCGGTCAGTGACGGTTGACGGCCGGTGGTTGGAGAATTGGCTACTTCAGTCAGTCGCTGTGGTACAGTTCCTGTCATCAGCATTGCCCCGGGATGTGCCACGTGGAGGCTTCTGCTTGCATCCCAGACAATACGTGATTACAATCGAGCCGTTTTCTGCGTAAGGGAATAACGTTCAGTGCAAGGTGTGGCCAGCAAAGTCCGGTCAAGGATAGTCCGAAGGTAGACACAAACACTGGAGAAACTCAGCGGGTCAGGCAGCATCGATGGAGCGAAGGAAACAGGTGACGTTTCGGGGTCGAGACCCAAGATCAGCCATGATTGAATGGCGGAGTAGACGTGATGGGCCGAATGGCCTCTTTCTACTCCTACTCCTTAAGACCTTATTCCGATATAACTTGCCGTTTACAACGCAGAGATGAAATTGGAACAGTGTTGGAAGAAACTGCACACGCCTGCTTACACTGAAGATAGACACAAAATGAGGGAATAACTCAGCGGGACACGCAGCATCTCTGGAGAGGAATGGGTGATGGGAGGAGGAGGACTGGACATTTTGGTGCCTTTCCCTCACAGTGGAGAGTGTCGACTCTGCTGTGGGGGGGATGTTCATGTTGAATCTCTTATAGTGTGTTGTGTCTTTTTTTTCTACCTCTTTTTATTATTTATATGGATAATTTTCTCTGTGAAGCACTTTGGCTTCTATGATTGAAATTGATTGAAAAGTGCGATATAAATAAATGTACTTTGCTTCACTTTTAAGAAGGGGTCTCGACCAGAAACGTCACCCATTCCTTCTCTCCAGAGATGCTGCCTGTCCCGCTGAGTTACTCCAGCACTCTGCGTCTATCTAAAATTGGAACTGTTGGTCTCAACTCTAATCTGTCTTGCCACACTGAATGTCAGGATAATGTGTATAAATAAAAGCACATTAACTTATAGGAAACCTATGAAATTATAAAAGGTAGACAAAAATGCTGGAGAAACTCAGCGGGGTGAGGCAGCATCTATGGAGCGAAGGAAATAGGCAACGTTTCGGGCCGAAGCCCTGAAGGAAATAGGCAACGTTTCGGGCCGAAGCCCTGAAGGAAATAGGCAACGTTTCGGGCCGAAGCCCTGAAGGAAATAGGCAACGTTTCGGGCCGAAACCCGGAAGGGTTTCGGCCCGAAACGTTGCCTATTTCCTTCGCTCCATAGATGCTGCTGCACCCGCTGAGTTTCTCCAGCATTTTTGTCTACCTTCGATTTTCCAGCATCTGCAGTTCCTTCTTGAACAGCGTTCTACCTGTCGGCAGGTAGTCCACCCGGAGAGCGCTGTAGAACCGGGTATCGATGGGGAAGGAGGCAAGACGGGAATAAAATCAGATCTATTCGGGGAAAACTCTTGCCTCTGTAACATTGACTTAAAAGGTCTGCTTTCCACAGCACATCTGCTTTCAATATCGTTCAAAAACCATTCTTGGCAAAGCCTGTCCGAGCTTTCTTTTCCGGAATGTTTTTAAAATTCTAATCGTACCAATTTATCTGGGTTGGTTTTCTCGCCAAGGCTTTTGAATTAAGTTCTCCGGATAGCTTTTCCCTTTCAACAAGAGGCACTAATACTGTTTTAGCAGTCGGCTGGATTCAGCTGTGATTTTTTTTTAAAGAAAAAATTACCTGCAAACGTTAAATGTACGGCATGTCAGTCAGCAGCTGAAGGGGAGAATAGAGGTCGATGCTTTCATCGGGAACAGGGACCAGTTCAGGTCGTACAGCACGGAAACAAGCCCTTCGGCCCATCTTGCCCACACCGACCCATCTACGCTAGTCCCACCTGCCTGTGTTTGGTCCACATCCCTCTGAACCCGTCCTATCCATGTACAGTACCTGTTCAATGTTTCTTCAACATTGGCTTGTATTCGCTGGAGTTTAGAAGGATGAGGGGGGGATCTTATAGAAACATATAAAACTATAAAAGGACTGTACAAGCTAGATGCAGGAAAAATGTTCCCAATGTTGGGCGAGTCCAGAACCAGGGGCCACAGTCTTAGAATAAAGGGGAGGTCATTTAAGACTGAGGTGAGAAAAAAAAATCTACTCAGAGAGTTGTGAATTTATGGAATTCCCTGCCACAGAGGGCAGTGGAGGCCAAGTCACTGGATGGATTTAAGAGAGAGTTAGATAGAGCTCTAGGGGCTAGTGGAGTCAAGGGATATGGGGAGAAGGCAGGCACGGGTTATTGATTGGGGACGATCAGCCATGATCACAATGAATGGTGGTGCTGGCTCGAAGGGCCGAATGGCCTCCTCCTGCACCTATTTTCTATGTTTCTATTGTGATAGTCCCAGCCTCAACCACCTCCCCCGGCAGCTCGTTCCGTACACCCACCACACTTTGTGTGAAAACAAAATCTCTCTCTTTCAAGAGAGAGCTAGATAGGGCTCTTAAAGATAGCAGAGTCAGGGGGATATGGGAACGGGGGTACTGATTGGGGATGATCAGCCATGATCACATTGAATTGGCGGTGCTGGCTCGAAGGGTCGAATGGCCTACTCCTGCACCTATTGTCTATTGTCTATTGTTAATAGAGAGGCAAAATCACAGAGGGTGCCTTGAACGCGCTGCCAGGGGTGGCGGTGGAGGCAGATACGATGGTGGCGTTTAAGAGACTTTTAGATGGAATGCAGGGATTGGAGGGATTATGGATCACGTGCAGGCAGAGAGAATTATTTTAACATTGGCATCAAGCTCGGCACAGACATTGTGGGCCGAAGGGCCAGTAGCTGTGTATTAGTTTAGTTTAGAGATACAGCGTGGAGACACTGAGTCCGCGCCGACCAGCGATCGCCTGTTCCGTCTCTCCAGAGATGCCGAGTTCCTCCCAGCATTTTGCGCCTCTCTCCGGTGTCGACCAGCATCTGCAGTTCCTTCCTGCACGGAACAGATTAGAAAAACACACGGAACTGCAGGTACTGGAATCTCGATTAAAAGCGCACCGTGCTGGAGGAACTCAGCGGGCCAGCTGGGGGAGGGAATGGATAGGTCGGGACCCTTCTTCAGGCTGGTATTTCTTGCTGGTGGTCCACCTCTTGTAGAAAGACCATGATCGAAATGGTTTTGACCCAGCAGATCAGGTGAGAACATCTTCGTCAACTTGGTGCTGTGCCAGGCGATTGCTGCTCTTACATCTAACCTCGATGTACGAACATCGAGAATGATTTGATATCCTTCAATGGTAGACAAGAAAATGCTGGAGAAACCCAGCGGGTGAGGCAGCATCTAAGGAGCGAAGGAAATAGGCAACGTTTCGGGCCGAAACCCTGAAGGAAATAGGCAACGTTTCGGGCCGAAACCCTGAAGGAAATAGGCAACGTTTCGGGCCGAAACCCGGAAGGAAATAGGCAACGTTTCAGGCCGAAACCCTGAAGGTAATAGGCAATGTTTCGGGCCGAAACCCGGAAGGAAATAGGCAACGTTTCGGGCCGAAACCCTGACGGAAATAGGCAACGTTTCGGGCCGAAACCCTGAAGGAAATAGGCAACGTTTCGGGCCGAAACCCGGAAGGAAATAGGCAACGTTATTTCCTTCGCTCCATAGATGCTGCTGCACCCGCTGAGTTTCTCCAGCATTTTTGTCTACCTTCGATTTTCCTGCATCTGCAGTTCCTTCTCAAACATTTGATTTCCTTCAATGTTATTTACTGTAAAGAACTCTCTTTCAATGCGGAATGTAGCATATGTCCATTAGTTTAGTTTAGTGTAGTCTGGTTTTGGAGATGCAGCGCGGAAAGAGGCCCTTCGGCCCTCCGAGACCGCACCGGCCAGCGATCCCACGCACACTAGGGACAATTTACATTCGTACCGAGCCAATGAACCTACAAACCTGCACGTCTTTGGAGCGAGGGAGGAAACCGGAGATCCCGGGGCAAAACCCACGCAGGTCACGCGGAGAACGTGCAAACTCCGCACAGACAGCGCCCGTGGTCAGGGTCGAACCCGGGTCCCTGGCGCCGTGAGGCAGCAACTCTACCGCTGCGCCGACCATCGCTCTGGAGGGGTGTATTTGGTTAGTTATTGCGGAGAGCTGGACTGTGAGCACCTTTTGAAATTTGAACAGAGGGTGTGTGTGTGTGTGTGTGTGTGTGTGGGTGGTGGGACATTACTGCATTGGCAGGGAAAGCACAAACACTCGCCAAGTCAGCCCTCATCTTCTTTCCAATCTCGTAGCCAGTTCAAGGCAGCTTCTGTCACAACCCCCAACCCACACAAAGCTAGCCCTGTTCATCTCCCGCACTCCTGCCCTTCCAAGTATTTTGTTGCCTTTCTCAACACTCAAGTTGTTCTTTTCTAAACAAACGTGAAACGTGCTATGACTGAACGGGGACGTTCCCTGCCCCTGGATGTCGTGTTTAGGTGTTCACCCTACATACTCTAGCCTTGCTCGAAGCCTTTAGTACGACGTGGAATGGATGGATGGCAACAATCACCGGCCTGAAGGCCTCACAGCAGACTGAGCGTCGAATCGTAGAGCGTAGAACATCGACTGATAGGACTTAGATCGTAGGACATACATCGTACGTCGTAGGCTGTAGATCGTAGGACATAGGACTTGGAATGTAGCTTGAGGAACATAGGAGACTAGAGCACGAGAACAGGCCCTTCCCAATCTGATCTTCCTGTCCTGGGCCTCCTCCATGGCCAGAGAGAGGCCCAGCACAAATTGGAGGAGCAGCACCTCATATTTCGCTTGGGTAGTTTACACCCCAGCGGTACGAACATTGACCTCTCTAATTTCAGGTAGTCCTTGCTTTCTCCCTCCTTCCCCTCCCCTTCCCAGCTCTCCCACAGCCCACTGTCTCCACCACTTCCTTTCTTCCCCCCCCATCAGTCTGAAGAAGGGTCTCGACCCGAAACGTCGCCAATTCCTTCGCTCCATAGATGCTGCCTGTCCCGCTGGGTTTCTCCAGCATTTTTTGTCCACCTTTGATTTTTCCAGCATCTGCAGTTCCTTCTTAAACTATCCATGTACCTATTTCTTAAGGTTCCTCCTCTGGCAGTTCGTTCCATTATACCCACCACCCTCTCTGCAAAATAAAATCAGTTGCCCCTCAGGTTCCTATTAAACCTTTCGCCCCTGATCTTAAACCTATGTCACCAGGTTCTCTGCCCAGTCATGGTACGGGTGGATCTGGGCACAGTTTGGAGAGAGGGCTGAGGATCAGGGCCCAATCCTCAATCCCAAGGCCACATCCGACGGCCGTCTCTCAGGAACAAGGATTCAGGGGGACTTTGCACTTATTCAGATAGACACAAAATGCTGGAGTAACTCAGCGAGTCAGCCAGCATCTCTGGAGAGAAGGAATGGGCGAGGTTTCGGGTCGGGACCCTTCTGCAGACTGATGTCGGGGTGGGAAAAAGAAAGGAACAGGCGGAGACAGTAGGCTTGTGGGAGAGCTGGGAAGGGGGAGGGGATGGAGAGAGAGAGGGAAAGCAAGGGCTATCTGTAGTTAGAGGTCAATGTTTATACCACTGGGGTGTAAGCTGCCCAAGGGAAATATGAGGTGCTGTTCCTCCAATTTGTGCTGGGCCTCACTCTGGCCATGGAGGAGGCCCAGGACAGGAAGGTCGGTGTGGGAATGGGAGGGGGAGTTGAAGTGTTGAGCAACTGGGCAATTAGATTGTTAGTTTTAATGTGTATTTATTGTGTTTATTCATGTGGTTCAACTCTGCTGCCCTCAGCCCCTTCATGTCCAACATGTGATGTTATTCTATGTGGTCATCCGAATCAGAGTAGCACCCCCTGGGCAGTGTCAGATGTTGGGAAAGATTGGCCATCTGTAAAGGAATTCCCCAGGTCAAATTCTTCTGAACGTCACGACTCCTCACGGCCCACTTCGTTGGAATGCACTTTGATAATGAACAATATAGAGTTATAGAGTGATACAGCATGGAAACAGGCCCTTCGGCCCAACTCACCAACACTAGCCAACATGTCCCAGCTACACTAGTCATAGACTGATACAGCATGGAAACAGGCCCTTCAGCCCAACTTGCCCACACCGGCCAACATGTCCCAGCTACACTAGTCATAGAATGATACAGCATGGAAACAGGCCCTTCGGCCCAACTCACCAACACTAGCCAACATGTCCCAGCTACACTAGTCATAGAGTGATACAGTGTGGAAACAGGCCCTTCGGCCCAACTCACCAACACTAGCCAACATGTCCCAGCTACACTAGTCATAGAGTGATACAGTGTGGAAACAGGCCCTTCAGCCCAACTTGCCCACACCGGCCAACATGTTCCATCTACACTAGTCATAGAGTGATACAGCGTGGAAACAGGCCCTTCGGCCCAACCTTCCCACACCGGCCAACATGTCCCAGCTACACTAGTCATAGAATGATATAGTGTGGAAACAGGCCCTTTGGCCCAACTTGCCCACACCGGCCAACATGTCCCATCTACACTAGTCCCACCTGCCCGCATTTGGCCCGTGTCCCTCTATACTGGTCCTATCCATGTACCTGTCTAACTGTTTCTTACGAAGGTAGACAGAAAATGCTGGTGTAACTCAGCGGGACAGGCAGCATCTCTGGAGAGAAGGAATGGGTGATGTTTCGGGTCGAGGACTCCAGCATTTTAAGTCTTATCTTCGGTGTAAACCAGCATCTGCAGTTCCTTCCGACACATTAGACATTTGGCAGCCAATTTTATTCAGATCATTCGAGTTTCTCTGCTGTGGAAATTGGAGTTATTTATCATGATTGTTCTGTTGTTGTAGAAATGAATGAATGTTTATTGGCCAAGTATATTCACATACAAGGAATTTGCCTTGGTGCTCCGCCCACAAGTGACAACATGACATACAGTGACAGTTAGGAATGACACATAAAACATTAAACATTAATAATAAAACATTATCGATTAAACATGTGAATTAAATAAAATACCAGAGCAAAAGGAGGCTACAGGATGTTTGGTTATTGAGTAGAGCTACTAGTCGTGGAAAAAAAGCTGTTTTTATGTCTGGCTGTGGCGGCTTTGACAGTCCGGAGTCGCCTTGAAACATATAAGATTGTTAAGGGCTTGGACACGCTAGAGGCAGGAAACATGTTCCCGATGTTGGGGGAGTCCAGAACCAGGGGCCACAGTTGAAGAATAAGGAGTAAGCCATTTAGAACGGAGACGAGGAAACACTTTTTCTCACAGAGAGTGGTGAGTGAGTCTGTGGGCGGTGGAGGCCGGTTCTCTGGATGCTTTCAAGAGAGAGCTAGATAGGGCTCTTAAAAATAGCAGAGTCAGGGGATATGGGGAGAAGGCAGGAACGGGATACTGATTGGGGATGATCAGCCGTGATCACATTGAATGGCGGTGCTGGCTCGAAGGGCCGAATGACATACTCCTGCACCTATTGTCTATTATCTATTGCCTTCTAGAGGGAAGTGATTCAAAGAGTTTGTGGCCAGGGTGAGAGGGGTCAGAGATGATCTGGCCCTTGCGAGTGTACAGTCCGTCTGTGTGTATCTGCGGGCGTGTGCTGTGTGCGTTTCAATGACGTGGCCGTTTTCTCCGCAGGTCCTTTCGACCGGACTTTGTGGTGATCCGGCAACACGCCTACAACATGGCGCACGGCGAGGACTACCGCAACCTGGTCATCGGCCTGCAGTACGGCCGTGTGCCGGCCCTCAACTCCCTGCAGTCCGTCTACAACCTCTGCAACAAGCCCTGGATGGTGAGTGCGGAGACACAGCGGCAGCTGCAGGAACTCTGCGGGTCGGGCAGCGTCCGTGGAGGGGCTGGCGCAGTGGGTAGAGCCTCTGCCTCACCGCGCCAGAGACAAGTTCAAGATTCAAGTGAGTTTATTGTCATGTGTCCCTGATAGGACAATGAAATTCTTGCTTTGCTTCAGCACAACAGAACATAGTAGGCATTGACCACAAAACAGATCAGTGTGTCCATATACCATTATATAAATATATACACACATGAATAAATAAACTGATAAAGTGCAAATAAACTGATAATGGGCTATTAATGTTCAGAGTTTTGTTTGAGTTGAGTTTAATAGCCTGATGGCTGTGGGGAAGTAGCTATTCCTGAACCTGGTCGTTGCAGTCTTCAGGCTCCTGTACCTTCTACCTGAAGGTAGCGGGGAGATGAGTGTGTGGCCAGGATGGTGTGGGTCCTTGATGATACTGCCAGCCTTTTTGAGGCAGCGACTGCGATAGATCCCCTCGATGGTGGGGAGGTCAGAGCCGATGATGGACTGGGCAGTGTTTACTACTTTTTGTAGTCTTTTCCTCTCCAGGGCGCTCAAGTTGCCGAACCAAGCCACGATGCAACCGGTCAGCATGCTCTCTACTGTGCACCTGTAGAAGTTAGAGAGAGACCCGGCCTCAATCACCACCTTGGCCTTCATAGCAAGAGGATTTGAGTATAGGAGCAGGGAGGTTCTACTGCAGTTGTACAGGGTCTTGGTGAGACCACACCTGGAGTATTGCGTACAGTTTTGGTCTCCAAATCTGAGGAAGGACATTATAGCCATAGAGGGAGTACAGAGAAGGTTCACCAGACTGATTCCTGGGATGTCAGGACTTTCATATGAAGAAAGACTGGATAGACTTGGCTTATACTCGCTAGAATTTAGGAGATTGAGAGGGGATCTTATAGAAATGTACAAAATTCTTGTGGGGTTGGACAGGCTAGATGCAGGAAGATTGTTCCCGATGTTGGGGAAGTCCAGGACAAGGGGTCACAGATTAAGGATAAGGGGGAAATCCTTTAAGACCGAGATGAGGAAAAACGTTTTCACACAGAGAGTGGTGAATCTCTGGAACTCTCTGCCACAGAAGGTAGTTGAGGCCAGTTCATTGGCTATATTTAAGAGGGAGTTAGATGTGGCCCTTGTGGCTAAAGGGATCAGGGGGTATGGAGAGAAGGCAGGTACGGGATACTGAGTTGAATGATCAGCCATGATCATATTGAATGGCGGTGCAGGCTCGAAGGGCCGAATGGCCTACTCCTGCACCTATTTTCTATGTTTCTATGTATCTATGTATCTATGTGCTGCCAGTGTGTCTGTCTCTGTGTGTGGAGTTTGCACGCTCTCCCCATGTCTTTCTTTAGTTTAGTTTAGTTTTAGTTTTGGAGATACAGCGCGGAAACAGGCCCTTCGGCCCACCGGGTCTGCGCCGACGAGCGATCCCCGCACACTAACACTATCCTATACCCACGAGGGACAATTTACATTTACACCAGGCCAATTAACCTACAAATCTGTACGTCTTTGGAGTGTGGGAGGAAACCGAAGATCTCGGAGAAAACCCACGCAGGTCACGGGGAGAACGTACAAACTCCGTACAGACAGCACCCGTAGTCGGGATCGAACCCGTTGTCCGGCGCTGTACGGCAGCAACTCTACCGCTGCGCCACCGTGACCGCGTGTGTTTCCTCCGGGCGCTCCGGTTTCCTCCCACGTCCCAAAGACGTGCGGGTTTGTAGGTTAATCGGCCCCTCTGTATATCGCCCCCTAGTGTGCGGGGAGTGGATGAGAAGGTGGTATGACTCGGTAGAACGACTCTGACACGGGTGTCGATGGTCAGCATGGACTCGATGGGCCGATGGGCCTGATTCCGTGCTTGATCTCGAATCTCGAAGCTAAACCAAGGACAGGCAACGTTTTGGGTCAGGACTTTTTCGTTCAGAAGACAAGGGGCATTTATTTTAGTTTAGAACTCAGCGGGTCAGGCAGCATCTCTGGAGAGAAGGAACGGGTGACGTTTCAGGTCGAGACCCCTTCTACAGACTGATCTAAACCAGCACTTTCATGGACATTTAGGTTAGTTTAGACACAGAGTGCTGGAGGAACTCAGCGGTTTCAGGCATCGCTGCCTGGGGTGGTGGTGGAGGCAGATACGATCGTGGTGTTTAAGAGGCTTTTAGATAGGCAGGTGGATATGCAGGGAATGGAGGGATATGGATCACATGCAGGCAGAGGAGATTGGTTTAACTTGACCATGTTCAGCACAGACATTGTGGGCCGAAGGGCCTGTTCCTTTAGTTTAGTTTATTACAATCACGTGTACCAAGGTACAGTGAAAAGCTTTTTAATTGCCTGCTATCTGAGTTACTCCAGCAATTTCCTTGACAATTTGTGCACTACTTTCACATTCAAATAGTGACAGGCCTGGATGGAGTGGATGTGGATGTGGAGAGGATGTTTCCACTAGTGGGAGAGTCTAGGACCAGAGGTCACAGACTCAGAATTAAAGGGCGTTCCTTTAGGAAAGAGATGGGGAGGAATTTGAAGAAGGGTCTCGACCCGAAACGTCGCCTATTTCTTCTCTCCATAGATGCTGCCTCAACCGCCCAGTTCCTCCAGCGTTTTTGGCTAACTTCGATTTTTACAGCAGCTGCATTTCTTTCTTAAACAGAGGAATTTCTTTAGTCAGCGGGCGGTGAATCTGTGGAATCAATTGCCACAGGAGGCTGTGGAGGCCAAGTCAGTGGATATCTTTATGGCAGAGATAGATAGATTGTTGATTAGTACGGGACCCACACCATCCTGGCCACACACTCATCTCCCCGCTACCTTCAGGAGCCTGAAGACTGCAACGACCAGGTTCAGGAATAGCCACTTCCCCACAGCCATCAGGCTATTAAACTTGGCTCGGACAAAACTCTGAACATTAATATCCCATTATCTGTTATTTGCACTCTATCAGTTTATTTATTCATGTGTGTATATATTTATATAATGGTATATGGACACACTGATCTGTTTTGTAGTCAATGCCTACTATGTTCTGTTGTGCTGAAGCAAAGCAAGATTTCATTGTCCTATCTGGGACACATGACAATAAACTCACTTGAACTATTGAACAGAGGTCATGGGGAGAAGGCAGGAGAATGGGGTTAGGAGGGGGAGAGATAGATCAGCCATGATTGAATGGCGGAGTAGACACGATGGGCCGAATGGCCTGGTTCTTCTCCTATCCCTTATGAACATGCACTGGCTGTTGACAAACGGGATTCTGGATCTTGAGAACGTACCCCCTATGACGGCCAATTTAAGTAATCAGGGATTGCCTGGAGGATATGCATTCTTAACCACAATTTTCAAACAAGGCTTTTGCATATTGCTGCTGGCTGATTTATAATCCTTGGTCTCTTTGGTGCGTGGGAGGGAGGGAGGGGGGGGGGAGTCTGATTTCAATCCTAACGAGACGGATCCAATTTGCAAAAGCAAATATTTATTTTTTCCTCTGGAGTAGCTCAGCCGCTATTTTATTATCTCTGCTGCTGCCGAGCCGATATTGGGTTTCCTGTCAGACTGCAGCTCCTGTCCCACGGATCCAATATCCTCCAACTTGTAAATGCTGGAGTCACTCAGCGGGACAGGCAGCATCGGAGAGAAGGAATGCGCGATCGAGGTTTCGGGGCGAGACCCTTCTTCAGGCTGGTGTCAGGGGAGGGGGCGGGACCCCTCCTGTTACTCCAGCAGTTTGTGTCTGCCTTCAAAGTATTGGAGCCCTGGGTAAACATATACACCAGGATCATAAAATTAATCTCTTCCATCAAATTCCTCGACCCGAGAAGTCTGGAGTTTCATTGAATGTTCGGGGATTTTTCGTTGCTCAGGTGTTTGTGTCATTTCAGAATCTGATCTTCTGGTTTTATCTGCCCTAGTCTGACTTTAATTCTCTGCCAAGTCCCCATCCAGAGATTATTTATATCTTAAACATGGCCAGGAACCTTACTGTGGGAAACAGAGGGAGGGTCCCGACCCCAAACGTCACCTATCCACGTTCTCCACAGATGCTGCCTGACCCGCTGAGTTACTCCAGCACTCTGTGAAACGTCACCTATCCATGTTCCGGCAGCATCTATGGAGCGAAGGAAATAGGCAACGTTTCGGGCCGAAACCCAAAAGGGTTTCGGCCCGAAACGTTGCCTATTTCCTTCAGGGTTTCGGCCCGAAAGGTTGCCCATTTCCTTCGCTCCACAGATGCTGCCTGACCCGCTGAGTTACTCCAGCACTCTGTGAAACGTCACCTATCCATGTTCTCCACAGATGCTGCCTGACCCGCTGAGTTACTCCAGCACTCTGTGAAACGTCACCTATCCATGTTCTCCACAGATGCTGCCTGACCCGCTGAGTTACTCCAGCTTTTTGTGTCATTCCTCTGGTTTAAACCAGCATTGTACCTCTGGTTCAAACCGTCGGAGAGCTGAATGTAAACGGGGATTCAGTGGGCAGAGCTCACGCCAGCTGTAAAACCACATCTGTATAGAGCCAGTGGAAGGTAGACACAAAATGCTGGAGTAACTCAGCAGGACAGGCAGCA
>CM075979.1:88497482-88502482 GCA_038087875.1 Malacoraja senta | reverse complement strand
CCCCGACCCAACCCATCACCACCCACCCACCCACACCCCCCCCTCCCCCCACGCACCCCCCACCATCTCCAGTCCAAAACCACCCCGAATAGTCAGGCAACAAGCCCCAGACAGCAAATGTATACAAACACAAACCCGGCCTCTGTGCTTACAGTCCGTTTACATATCGCCAACATCTTTACACAAACCACAAGCCAGGTTAACCCATATATGAAAACAAAAAGCACTGATTTTTTTACAAAAGATACCACCAAACAGAATCGCTTCTTGCAAAAGAGCTTCTAATGGACGGGCGCTGTCCCCACTTACGCGACTTGCCGGCACCCGACATGGGTCGTTGCAAGTCGGCGAAAATTTTCGTTTTCACGTTAGGCTTGTCTTGGCGGATCACTGAAGGAAATAGGCAACGTTTCGGGCCGAAACCCTTCGGGCCGAAACTATTTCCTTCAGGGCTTCGGCCCGAAACGTTGCCTATTTCCTTCAGGGTTTCGGCCCGAAACGTTGCCTATTTCCTTCAGGGTTTCGGCCCGAAACGTTGCCTATTTCCTTCAGGGCTTCGGCCCGAAACGTTGCCTATTTCCTTCAGGGTTTCGGCCCGAAACGTTGCCTATTTCCTTCAGGGGTTTCAGCCCGAAACGTTGCCTATTTCCTTCAGGGTTTCGGCCCAAAAGGTTGCCTATTTCCTTCAGGGTTTCGGCCCGAAACGTTGCCTATTTCCTTCGCTCCATAGATGCTGCTGCACCCGCTGAGTTTCTCCAGCACTTTTGTCTACCTTCGATTTTCCAGCATCTGCAGTTCCTTCTTAAACACAGAATTTGGGGGGGCTGGTTTAATTAAGGAAATATCTGTCGATCAGGATGTAGGTGATGTCTGGGTGAAAATATCAGTGTTTGCAAGCTGGCACAGGGGTTATTGCAAGGATCAGGCACGTTAGGCATTTGGCACAAAGTGCTGGAGTAACTCAGCGGGACGGGCAGCATCTCTGGAGAGACGGAGCGGGTGACGTTTCGGGTCGAGGTCTGAAGAAGGGTCCCCGAACCCCCGAAACGTCACCCACTCCTTCTCTCCAGAGATGCTGCTGCCCATCCCGCTGAGTTACTCCAGCATTTTGTGTCTATCTTCGGTGTAAGCCAGCATCTGCGGTTCCCACCTACACATCAGGCATTTGGCAGCCGATTCTAATCAGAACATTTCCAGCTTTTCTGCCGTGGAATGTGGACTTGTCCGCTATGATCTTTCTGTTGCCGTAGAAACGATGATCCCGATTATCTCACGGTCAAAATATTCTCGATAAAGGCATTTAAGAAATGTTTAGATGGGCACATGGATATGTAGGGAATGGAGGGATTGTGGATCACATGCCGGTAGATAAGGGTTTGTCTTGGCATCATGTACAGCACTGGCAATGTGGGCCGAAGGGCCTGTTCCTGTGCTATGTTGTTCTATGTTCCATGTTTATTGTACGTGTAAATGAACTTAATAACATACTTATTAAGTATTTCCAAAGTGGAATCACTTCAACCATGAAGGATAGAGAAGGTGATTGAATATGAAGTTCCGGAGTAACTCAGCGGGACAGGCAGCATCTCTGGAGAGAAGGAATGGGTGACGTTTCCGGCCGAGACCCTTCTTCAGACTGAGAGTCGGGGGAAAGGGAAACGAGAGATATCTATAGACGGTGATGTGGAGAGGTATAGAACAAATGAATGAAAGATATGGAAAAAAAGTAACCTCGTTAAAGGGAACAGGCCATTGTTAACGGCCTGAAGAAGGGTTTCGGCCCGAAACGTTGCCTATTTCCTTCAGGGTTTCGGCCCGAAACGTTGCCTATTTCCTTCAGGGTTTCGGCCCGAAACGTTGCCTATTTCCTTCAGGGTTTAGGCCCGAAACGTTGCCTATTTCCTTCGCTCCATAGATGCTGCTGCACCCGCTGAGTTTCTCCAGCATTTTTGTGTACCAGGCCATTGTTAACTGTGGGTTGGGTGAAAACGAGTTACAGACAATGAAACTCAACAAGACGACTTTGAAGCTAGTTTAACGACTTGGGGTGGGGTGGGGGGGGGGGGGAGGGACGGAGAGAGAGGGGATGCAAGGGTTACTGGAAGTTAGAGAAGACAATATTCATACCGCTGGGGTGTAAGCTGCCCAAGCGAAATATGAGGTGCCGTTCCTCCAATTTGCGCTGGTCCTCACTCTGAGAGTGGAGGAGGCCCAGGACAGTAAGGTCAGTGTGGGAATGGGAGGGGGAGTCGAAGTGATTGCCGGTATATCAGCCGGGCACGTCACAGAGCTGGTTTTGCACACACAGAAGCTAGGCCTTTTACAACTACCACAAATTTGAACATCGTCTTAAATAGCAATAAAAAAAACTGAAACAAGATATCTTTAGTGCGGAGGCTTTCGGGCGATGTTGCCGCACGTGGGAGAGTTACGTACCGCTCCAAAAAACGCTCCGATATTTAAATAAATCTACACATAGGAAGCCGGGTGATATAACGGCACCGCGCGGGGACGGGAGCGAGGTTAATCGTCGCAGCGTCGGATTTAAGGGCGAAGGTGAGAAGGTGAGAAGATGCTGGAGGCGTCGGTGTTGGGAGTTGTGTGGGGCGGGCACCCGGTCAAGACTGGACACTGTCTTTTCTTGGCTCGAGAGGGGCGCCCCCACCCCCCCCCCCTTCAGCCCCCCGCGGGGCCGCTCTCAGGGGTCGGTGGAATTGATGCGGCTCTTGTCTGGCGGGGCGGCCCCTCTGTACCAGCTGCAGTGGCCATCCTTCTGCTGGACGCACACGTAGTTCTTGGCCTGGTGGCCCAGGTAGCCCTGGTGGGTCAGCATGTCGGTCCACAGGCACTCGTTCTTGGACGTCACCGCACAAGGCAAGTGGAAGCAACGCTTGATCTGTGGAGAGACGTGGAGCAACACACCTTGCCTGTTATTAAGGCCATAAGGGATAGGGGTAGAATTAGGCCATTCGGCCCAGCAATGGACAATAGACGGTAGACAAAAAGTGCTGGAGAAACTCAGCGGGTGCGGCAGCATCTATGGAGCGAAGGAAATAGGCAACGTTTCAGGCCCAAAACCCCGAAAGAAATAGGCAATGTTTCGGGCCGAAACACTGAACGAAATAGGCAATGTTTCGGGCCGAAACACTGAAGGAAATAGGGCAATGTTTCGGGCCGAAACCCGGAAGGGTTTCGGCCCGAAACGTTGCCTATTTCCTTCGCTCCGTAGATGCTGCTGCACCCGCTGAGTTTCCTATTCCCTTCAGGGTTTTGGCTCGAAACGTTGCCTATTTCCTTCAGGGTTTCGGCCCGAAACGTTGCCTATTTCCTTCAGGGTTTCGGCCCGAAACGTTGCCTATTTCCTTCGCTCCATAGATGCTGCTGCACCCGCTGAGTTTCTCCAGCATTTTTGACTACCTTCGATTTTTCCAGCATCTGCAGTTCCTTCTTAAACAATGGACACTAGACAATAGGTGCAGGAGTAGAGGCCATTCGGCCCTTCGAGCCAGCACCGCCATTCAATGTGATCACGGCTGATCATCCCCAATCAGTACCCCCCGTTCCTGCCTTCTCCCCCATAATCCCCTGACTCCGCTATCTTTTAAGAGCCCTATCTAGCTCTCTCTTGAAAGCATCCAGAGAACCTGCCTCCACCGCCCTCTGAGGCAGAGAATTCCACAGACCTAGTCTACTCCGCCATTCAATCATGGCTGATCTATCTCTCTCCCCCCTAATCCCATTCTCCTGCCTTCTCCCCACAGCCTCTCGAAACCTTTTTGTGCGGCAGCGATACTTCGTCCATTATGGAGCGGCACTGTGGTGGCGCAGCGGTAGAGTTGCTGCCTCACAGCGCCAGAGACCCAGGTTCGACCCTGACCACGGGCTCTGTCGGTACGGAGTTTGTACCTTCTCCCCGTGACCTGCGTGGGATTTCTCCGGTTTCCTCCCACACTCCAGGGACGCGCAGGTTTGTAGGTTAATTGGCATCGGTAAAAATTGCAAGGATCGTTTTGGTGTGCGGGGATCGCTGTTCGGCGCGGACTCGAAGGGCTGAAGGGCCTGTTGCCGCGCTGTGTCTCTAAACGAAAATACATTCTTGCTATTGAGGGAGTGCAGCGTAGGTTTACAAGGTTAATTCCCGGGATGGCGGGACTGTCATATGCTGAGAGAATGGAGCAGCTGGGCTTGTACAGTTTAGAAGGATGAGAGGAGATCTCATTGAAACATATAAGATTGTTAACATACTAGAGGCAGGAAACATGTTCCCGATGTTGGGGGAGTCCAGAACCAGGGTTCACAGTTTAAGAATAAGGGGTAAACCATTTAGAACGGAGACGAGGGAAACACTTTTTCTCACAGAGAGTGGTGAGTCTGTGGAATTCTCTGCCTCAGAGGGCGGTGGAGGCCGGTTCTCTGGATGCTTTCAAGAGAGAGCTAGATTTGGGCTCTTAAAAATAGCAGAGTCAGGGGATATGGGGAGAAGGCAGGAACGGGGTACTGATTGGGGATGATCAGCCATGATCACATTGAATGGCTCAAAGGGCCAAATGGCCTGCTCCTACACCTATTGTCTATTGTCTATTGTAAATATGGCATCATCATCTGAGGAAATAATCAATAACTTTAGACTTTAGAACGACAGCGCAGAAACAGGCCCTTCGGCCCACTGAGCCTACCCCAACCAGCCATCCCCACACACTAACACTATCCTACACACACTAGGGACAATTTACATTTATACCAAGCCAGTTGACCTACAAGCCTGTACGTGTGGGAGGAAACCGGAGCGCCCGGAGAAAACCCACCCGGTCCTTATGACCACCTTATGACCTTATGACCAATGGGTCATAAGGTCAATCTCTCCCACCATCTTAAGCAAAGATCCTATAGCGAGCAAGATAGTCCACTCGATGAAAAAGACGTAGTACGGTCATGGGCAGATTCATGGGTCATTTTCGGCCCCATTTCCGTAACCGGCTTCCGTCTCCGCACCAAAGATC
>CM075979.1:88433622-88497282 GCA_038087875.1 Malacoraja senta | reverse complement strand
CAACCCAGCAGCTTGGATACCACCCCCCACCCCCCCCCCCCCCCACCCCCTCCAGTTTCTCTGCCTGCTAGTGAATCTTGCAGTTTAAGAAGGAACTGCAGATGCTGGAAAATCAAAGGTAGACAAAAGTGCTGGAGAAACTCAGCGGGTGCAGCAGCATCTATGGAGCGAAGGAAATAGGCAACGTTTCGGGCCGAAAGATTGTTAAGGGCTTGGACACACTAGAGGCAGGAAACATGTTCCCAATGTTGGGGGAGTCCAGAACCAGGGGCCACAGTTGAAGAATAAGGAGTAAGCCATTTAGAACGGAGACGAGGAAACACTTTTTCTCACAGAGAGTGGTGAGTCTGTGGAATTCTCTGCCTCAGAGGGCGGTGGAGGCCGGTTCTCTGGATGCTTTCAAGAGAGAGCTAGATAGGGCTCTTAAAGATAGCGGAGTCAGGGGATATGGGGAGAAGGCAGGAACGGGGTACTGATTGGGGATGATCAGCCATGATCACATTGAATGGTGGTGGTGGCTCGAAGGGACGAATGGCCTCCTCCTGCACCTATTGTCTATTGAAAACCTTCAGGGTTTCGGCCCTTTATAAACGTTGCCTATTTCCTTCAGGCTTTCGGCCCGAAACGTTGCCTATTTCCTTCGCTCCATAGATGCTGCTGCACCCGCTGAGTTTCTCCAGCACTTTTGTCTACCAGTGAATCTTGCAGGCTGTGTTCTCATGGCAACAACACACACACGCCTCTTAGAATTGATGATGACAGATCCGGGCGCAGGCAACAATTTTAACGCTGAATTATTCAGAGGCCAAAAAGCCTCCACACACCCTGGAGTGCGACTGAAGCCAGTGTGGTACCCACGGGAGAGAGCAGGAGAGAGAATCTGCCTCGCTGCGGAAGGTGGAGGAAGGAACTGTGGATGCTGCTTTACACCGAAGATAGACACAAAAAGCTGGAGTAACTCGGCGGGACAGGCAGCATCTCTGGAGAGAAGGGATGGGTGACGTTTCGGATCGAGACCCTTCTTCAGACAGACAGACAGACAGACGGCCTGAGGAAGGATCTCGATCCGAAACGTCACCCAATTCATAAGCTGAGAGAATGGAGCAGCTGGGCTTGTACACTCTGGAGTTTAGAAGGATGAGAGGATACTCATTGAAACATATAAGTTTGTTAAGGGCTTGGACACGCTAGAGGCAGGAAACATGTTCCCGATGTTGGGGGAGTCCAGAACCAGGGGCCACAGTTTAAGAATAAGGGGTAAGGCATTTAGAACGGAGACGAGGAAACACTTTTTCTCACAGAGAGTGGTGAGTCTGTGGAATTCTCTGCCTCAGAGGGTGGTGGAGGCCGGTTCTCTGGATGCTTTCAAGAGAGAGTTAGATAGGTGCTCTTAAAAATAGCGGAGTCAGGGGATATGGGGAGAAGGCAGGAACGTGGGCACTGATTGGGGATGATCAGCCATGATCACATTGAATGGCGGTGCTGGCTCGAAGGGCCGAATGGCCTACTCCTGCACATATTGTCTATTGTCCAATTCCTTCTCTCCAGGGATGCTGCCTGTCCCGCTGAGTTACTCCAGCAGTTTGTGTCTGCCTTCTGCCATGGTACATTATACCAGACTTGGTGAATGGTGTATATATTTCTCTAACTTCAAGTAACCCTTGCTTTCTCTCTCTCTCTCTCTCCAGCCCTCCCCCCTAGATCTCCGATTAGTTCCACTCTCCCCCTGGTTAGATGTTACTGATTGTGTGTCACCTTCCCATCAGCTAACAATGTGGCATTCCACATTTCCTTAGCAGCATCTGCTTTGATGTATGTTTTCACACCTTGCCCTTCCACACCTCTCTACTCTCCCCACTGACTCTCAGTATGAAGAAGGGTCTTGACCTGAAACGTCACCCATTCCTTGTCTCCAGAGAAGCCATATTAGGGAAATTAGGGGTGTCAGGGTGACGCGGCGCCGGAGACCCGTGTTCGATCCCGCCTACGGGTGCTGTCTGTGTGGAGTTCGCACGTTCTCCCCGTGGGCTTTCTCCGAGATCTTCGGTTTCCTCCCACACTCCCAAGACGTGCAGGTTTGTAGGTTAATTGGCTCGGTGTAAGCGTAAATTGTCCCCAGTGTGTGTGGGATAGTGTTAGTGTGCGGGGATCGCTGGTCGGCGCGGACCCGGTGGGCCGAAGGGCCTGTTTCCGCGCTGTATCTCTAAACTAGACTAAACTAAAAGATGTTTAAGAAGGAACTGCAGATGCTGGAAAAATTGAAGGTAGACAAAAATGCTGGAGGAACTCAGCGGGTGAGGCAGCATCTATAGATGCTGGAGGAACATCTATAGATGCTGCCTCACCCGCTGAGTTCCTCCAGCATTTTTGTCTACCTTAAACTAAAAGATGATGCCTGTCCCGCTGAGTTGCTCCAGCATTTTGTGTCTATCCTTGTATATATGCCACACCCCCCCCCCCCCCCAAAGCACACACTGAGAGAAATGGGTTACCTCTCATTCTATATTTCCCATTCCCATAAAAAAACAGTTACACTCTAACGTGGTTCCACCCACTGGAGAAACATAGAAAATAGGTGCAGGAGGAGGCCATTCGGCCCTTCGAGCCAGCACTGCCATTCATTGTGATCATGGCTGATCGTCCCCAATCAATAACCCGTGCCTGCCTTCTCCCCATATCCCTTGACTCCACTCACCCCTAGAGCTCTATCTAACTCTCTCTTAAATCCATCCAGTGACTTGGCCTCCACTGCCCTCTGTGGCAGGGAATTCCACAAATTCACAACTCTCTGGGTGAAAAAGTTTGTTCTCACCTCGGTCTGAAATGACCTCCCCTTTATGGGGAGAACGTGCAAACTCCACACACACACAGACAGACACACTGGCAGCACCCGAGGTGGTGATTGAGGCCGGGTCTCTCTCTAACTTCTACAGGTGTACAGTAGAGAGCATGCTGACCGGTTGCATCGTGGCTTGGTTCGGCAACTTGAGCGTCCTGGAGAGGAAAAGACTACAAAAAGTAGTAAACACTGCCCAGTCCATCATCGGCTCTGACCTTCCTTCCATCGAGGGGATCTGTCGCAGTCGCATCCTCAAAAAGGCTGGCAGTATCATCAAGGACCCACACCATCCTGGCCACACATTCATCTCCCCGCTACCTTCAGGTAGAAGGTACAGGAGCCTGAAGACTGCAACCACCAGGTTCAGGAATACCTACTTCCCCACAGCCATCAGGCTATTAAACTTGGCTCGGACAAAACTCTGAACATTAATAGCCCATTATCTGTTATTTGCACTTTATCAGTTTATTTATTCATGTGTGTATATATTTATATAATGGTATATGGACACACTGATCTGTTCTGTAGTCAATGCCTACTATGTTCTGTTGTGCTGAAGCAAAGCAAGAATTTCATTGTCCTATCAGGGACACATGACAATAAACTCTCTTGAACCTTGAATCTTGAGTTTCCTCCATCAACAGCTGACTCCTTTCACCACTTGTCTTTCACAGCTCGTGGTTATAGAATCCTAGAGCCACACAGCGACGAAACAGGCCCTTCAGCCCAACTACTCCATGCCAACCCAAATGCCCTCTCTACGCCGGTCCCACCTGTTTGGCCCCAACCCTTTCCCTGTCCATCTACCTGTCCAGGTGTCTTCTACATTACATTATAGTACCTGCCTCAACCCACCTCCTCTGACAGACAATAGACAACAGGTGCAGGAGTAGGCCATTCGGCCGTTCGAGCCAGCACCGCCACTTAATGTGATCATGGCTGATCATCCCCAATCAGTACCCCGTTCCTGCCTTCTCCCCATATCCCCTGACTCCGTTATTTTTAAGAGCCCTATCTAGCTCTCTCTTGAAAGCATCCAGAGAACCTGCCTCCACTGCCCTCTGAGGCCGAGAATTCCAGAGACTCACCACTCTCTGTGAGAAAAAGTCTTTCCTCATCTCCGTTCTGAATGGCCTACCCCTTATTCTTAAACTGTGGCCCCTGGTTCTGGACTCACCCAACATCGGGAACATTCCTATGTTGGGGGAGTCCAGAACCACATACCCACCACCCTCTGAGTGAAAAAGTTGCCCTTCAGGTTCCTATTAAATCTTTACCCTCTCACCTTCAACCTATGACCTCTGAGTTCTTGATTCCCCTACTCTGCGTATAGGACCATTCACACTATCTATTCCCCTCGTGATCTTATACTCCCACGAAAGATCAGTTCAGTTCTCTACAGATGGAGTTGAGCTAACATGCTGGTTCAGTTGCCTGATGACAGCCGGGAAGAAACTGTCCCTGAATCTGGAGGTGTGCGTTTTCACACTTCTGTACCTCTTGCCCGATGGAAGTGTGGGGAAGAGGGAGTGACCAGGGGTGCGACTGGTCCTTGATTATGCTGCTGGCCTTGCCGAGGCAGAGCGAGGTGTAGGTGGAGTCAATGGGAGGGAGGTTGGTTTGTGTGTGATGGTCTGGGCTGCGTCCACACCAGACATACTCCGACCTTCAAGTTGCGAACAGCGTGATGAAGAGGCAAGGGCCCGGATAGAGTGGACGTGGAGAGGATGTTTCCACTAGTGGGAGAGTCTAGGACCAGAGGTCACAGCCTCAGAATTAAAGGACGGAGAAGTCCTTTTGGAAGGAGATGAGAAGGAATTTATTTAGTCAGAGGGTGGTGAATCTGTGGAACTCATTGCCACAGACGGCTGTGGAGGCCAAGTCAGTGGATATTTTTAAGGCAGAGATGGGCAGATTTTTGATTAGTACGGGTGTCAGGGGTTATGGGGAGAAGGCAGGAGAATGGGGTTAGGAGAGGGAGAGAGATAGATCAGCCATGATTGAATGGCGGAGTAGACTTGGTGGGCCGGATGGCCTAATTCTGCTCCTATCCCTTCTGACCTTATGACTGAACTCTATGCAAAAAAAAATAATATTGCTGTGCTCGGGTACACCTGACAATAAAGAGCCAATTAATCATTGATGAATGAAAGAACCACTTGCGATATTGTTCTCAGTAATAAAGATGTATAACGTTCCACTCCACTCAGTCTGGCATCCCTGATGAAGCCACAACTGACAAGGTGCCACTTTTACAACCAAGGTCTGACTGCCTGCTGAGTACTTATTACCACCCACTGAGATACACAAATCTTTCCCCATCCGACACCAAGCAGCCGAAGAAATATTTCATAGTGGTTTTTTTTGTGTCGATAAGGTTCAGCAGAATGCTGCCTGGATTAGAGAGAGGGCACTGGCTACAAGGAGAGGTTGGCTCAACTTGGATTAGAAACATAGAAAATAGGTGCAGGAGGCCATTCAGCCCTTCGAGCCAGCACCACCGCCATTCAATATGATCATGGCTGATCATCCAAAAATCAGTACCCCGTTCCTGCTTTTTCCCCCATATCCCTTGATTCAGTTAGCACTAAGACCTATATCTAGCTCTCTCTTGAAAATATCGTGAATCGGCCTCCACTGCCTTCTGTGGCCGAGAATTCCACAGATTCACAACTCTCTGGGTGAAGAAGTTTTTCCTCGTCTGTCCTAAATGGCCTACCCCTTATTCTTAAACTGTGGCCCCTGGTTCTGGACTCCCCCAACATTGGGAACATGTTTCCTGCATCTAGCCTGTCCAATTCCTTAATAATGTTATATGTTTCTATAGGATACCCTCTCCTCCTTCTAAATTCCAGTGAATACAAGCCCAGTCGACCCAGTCGCCATCCCGGGAATTAACCTGGTGAACCTGCGCTGCACTCCCTCAATAGCAAAAATGTCCTTCCTCAAATTAGGAGACCAAAACTGCACACAATATTCCAGGTTCAGTCTCACCAAGGCCCTGTACAACTGCAGTAGGACCTCCTTGCTCCTATACTCAAATCCTCTCGCTATAAAGGCCAACATGCTTTCTTCACTGCCTGCTGTACCTTCATGCTTACTTTCAGTGACTGATGTACAAGAACACCCAGGTCTCGTTGCACCTCCCCTTTTCCTAATCCGAAACCATTCACAGTCTGAAGAAGAGTCTCGACCCGAAATATCACCCATTCCTTCTCTCCAGAGATGCTGCCTGTCCCGCTGAGTTACTCCAGCATTTTGTGTCTACCTTTCAGCTCACGCTGCCACCCAGCTTTGGGGATGTTACATGTAATTCCCGCTGAGTTACTCCAGCATTTTGAGTCCATTTTTAAGAAGTCTATCACAGGCTGGAATTAAGTTGGACCGGCCTAATGTTACCGTCTCAATTTACATAATTGTCGAACTTCCACAACAATGAACTACCAGGGAAACAACTAATTGGTTCAATTTGTAGTCAATTAATTTACTAATCACACCAGCTTAATTCACCTCACGTGTCGGACAGCAAACGCACAATACTGACCGCCTTCGGATATCGAATGGTTGCAGAGAAACTCAAAAGCAAAATACAGTTGTTTGTGAATGGAAATCTCGACTCTAATGTCTAAGGCACTACCTTTAAGTTTATTATTGACCTGCACCGATTGTTATAGTTATTAGTTATAGTTCTTAATGTCAAACGCATCTCATGCTGAGAGCGCTGTGGTGTCAAAGAATGTAATATTACAATAAACTCCTTCTGCACAACCCTGTGTCGACTATAAGGTTTCCCGGTCTCACATTCATCTCCAACAGCTGTTGGTGTTTATCCAGTCAAACTGGCAATTCCAATGAAATTTTAATACATCGTCACAGGATACCCAGTAATTTGGATGGTTCACCAAGTTTCCTTTCTTCAGCAAAACAATAATATTAGAAAATGCCTTAGACCCTCCAAAGCAATAGGTAAACCAAATTCATAATCAGGATAGCTACATGGTTTCATCAAAAATACTGAGACCTACATTTTAACTTATTCCCACCTATTTCCGCACTGGTAGAGTTGCTGCCTCGCAGTGCCAGAGACCCGGGTTCCATCCTGACGATAAGTAGTTTGTACACACCTCCCCGTGACATGCGTGGGTTTTCTCCGGGTGCTCCGGTTTCTCCCACGCTCCAAAGACGTACAGGTTTGTAGGTTAATTGGCTTTGGTAAAATTGTGAATTGTCCCTGAGTGTGTGTAGGACACTGTTAGTGTAGCGGGGATCGCTGGTCGGCGCAGACTCGGCGGGCCGAAGGGCCTGTTTCCAAGCGTGTTTGGCTCAGCCACCAAGCACGACACCTGGATAAATGTGAGGTTATCCACTTTGGTGGCAAAAACAGGAAAGCAGACTATTATCTAAATGGTGGCCGATTAGGAAAAGGGGAGATGCAGCGAGACCTGGGTGTCATGGTACACCAGTCATTGAAAGTAGGCATGCAGGTGCAGCAGGCAGTGAAGAAAGCGAATGGTATGTTAGCTTTCATAGCAAAAGGATTTGAGTATAGGAGCAGGGAGATTCTACTGCAGTTGTACAGGGTCTTGGTGAGACCACACCTGGAGTATTGCGTGCAGTTTTGGTCTCCAAATCTGAGGAAGGACATTATAGCCATAGAGGGAGTGCAGAGAAGGTTCACCAGACTGATTCCTGGGATGTCAGGACTTTCATATGAAGAAAGACTGGATAGACTTGGCTTATACTCACTAGAATTTAGGAGATTGAGAGGGGATCTTATAGAAACGTACAAAATTCTTATGGGGTTAGACAGGCTAGATGCAGGAAGATTGTTCCCGATGTTGGGGAAGTCCAGGACAAGGGGTCACAGCTTAAGGATAAGGGGGAAATCCTTTAAGACCGAGATGAGAAAAAACTTTTTCACACAGAGTGGTGAATCTCTGGAACTCTCTGCCACAGAGGGTAGTTGAGGCCAGTTCATTGGCTATATTTAAGAGGGAGTTAGATGTGGCTCTTGTGGCTAAAGGGATCAGGGGATATGGAGAGAAGGCAGGTACGGGATACTGAGTTGGATGATCAGCCATGATCATATTGAATGGCGGTGCAGGCTCGAAGAGCCGAATGGCCTACTCCTGCACCTATTTTCTATGTATCTATGGAGGCTGCAGCCAATCGTCCGATCAGCTGAGAAGGTTATTGGCTGCAACCTTCCCTTCATTGATGAACTGTACACTGCAAGGGCCAGGAAGCGAGCGGGCAAGTTCATCTCTGACCCCTCACCCTGGCCACAAACTCTTTGAATCACTTCCCTCAGGAAGGCGACTCCGGACTGTCAAAGCCGCCACAGCCAGACATTAAAACAGCTTTTTTCCCGCTCTACTCAATAACCAAAATTCTGTAGCCTCCTTTTGCTCTGGTATTTTATTTAATTCACATGTTTAATCGATAATGTTTTATTATTAATGTTTAATGTTTTATGTGTCATTCCTAACTGTCACTGTATGTCATGTTGTCACTTGTGGGCGGAGCACCAAGGCAAACTCCTTGTATGTGAATACTTGGCCAATAAACTTATTCATTCATTCATTCGACAAAGCCGTGAGAAAGCAGCGAATAACTGGGATTCACGCCGTACTCAATCTCATCAAGCAATATCAAGTACTTCGCAAAGTAGATTATATTCTGGAGCGTTTTTTATTTGTAGGCAAACGAGAGACTGAATTTTATCCACAATGGGTAATCTCATCCAATGAAATTGTGAACGGCTTCCGTGCTGGTAAAATTAGTCTGTTAAAATATTGATTAGCCACGACATGCCCCATTCGAGAGGCACAGCTGTTTTAACATCAATTCATACCTTTCTTTCACTTACGAACACAACGATCAGATGATCCACGGGAGGCTTGCATTGCCACTCACCCCATGACAATGCTCAAATATCTGAAAGGGAACACTGGAAAATGAATGTTTCAGAAGGAACTGCAGATGCTGGAAAAATACGAAAGTAGACAAAAAAAATGCTGGAGAAACTCAGCGGGTGAGGCAGCATCCATGGATGCTGCCGCACCCGCTGAGTTTCTCCAGCATTTTTTGTCTACTGGAAAATTAATTGTTCTTTGTTGAGGGCGGGTGTGGACTGAAACAAGAGCGGATGTCACGACAGAGGCAACCATGTCATTGTGGGTCTGGAGTCACACGTGGTCCAAATCATAGAGTGATAGTGTGGAAACAGGCCCTTCGGCCCAACTTGCCCACACCGGCCAACATGTCCCAACTACACTAGTCATAGAGTGATACAGTGTGGAAACAGGCCCTTCGGCCCAACTTGCCCACGTCGGCCAACATGTCCCAGCTACACTAGTCCCACCTGCCTGCGCTTGGTCCATATCCCTCCGAACCTGTCCTATCCACGTACCTGTCTAACCGTTTCTTAAACGTTGGGATAGTCCCAGCCTCACCTCCTCTGACAGCTTGTTCCATACACCCACCACCCTTTGTGTGGAAAAAGGTTACCCCTCAGATTCCTATTAAATCTTTTCCCCTTCACCTTAAACCTATGTCCTCTGGTCCTCGAAGAATATTCGTCAGCTAGATGAGGCTTTCAGTTGATGTGCGGAGCAAGTTTTTCCCCCAGAAGGTGGTGGGTGCCTGGAACGCGCTGCCAGGGGTGATGGTGGAGGCAGATACGATAGTGGTGTTTAAGAGGCTTTCAGATATACATGTGGATATGCAGGGAATGGAGGGGTATGGATCACATGCAGGCAGATATGACGAGTTTAACTTAGCATCATGTTATACACAGGCATTGTGGACTGTAGGGCCAGTTCCTGTGTTGTGCTGTTCTGTTCCAGTTTTATCTTCAATCATTGATCTCAATAACATTTTAGATCGAGAGCTTTCTTCAGATTCTGCATATTCAGTCTGGAGAAGGATGCCGACCAGAAATGTCACCCTTCCGTATTCTCCGGAGATGCTGCCAGTCCCGCTGAGTTATAGAAAATAGGTGCAGGAGTAGGCCATTCGGCCCTTCGAGCCGGCACCGCCATTCAATGTGATCATGGCTGATCATCCACAATCAGTACCCCGTTCCTGCCTTCTCCCCATATCCCTTGATTCCGCCAGCCCTAAGAGCTCTATCTAACTCTCTTTCGAATGCATCCAGTGAATCGGCCTCCACTGCCTTCTGAGGCAGAGAATTCCACAAATTCGCAACTCTCTGGGTGAAAAAGTTTTTCCTCATCTCCGTTCTAAATGGCCTACCCTTTATTCTTAAACTGTGGCCCCTGGTTCTGGACTCCCCCAACATCTGGAACATGTTTCCTGCCGCTAGCCTGTCAAATCCCTTAATAATTTTATTGAATGGCGGTGCTGGCTCAAAGGGTCGAATGGCCTACTTCTGCACCTATTGTCTATTGTCTATTGAAGAAGCTTTTACTATCCTCCTTTATATTCTTGGCCAGTTTACCTTCGTACTGCATCTTTTCTCCCCATAATACCATGTTGTTCTTTAAAAGTTTGCCCAATCGTCTGGCTTCCGGCTCATCTTTTGTATCTATCTCCTGTATCTCTAGAGGGTTGGCCCAACATTCTGTTTATTTTTTCTTGTGAATCTGAAATATAGTAAAACACAGACTGGGCCAATTCTGACATCAAAAAGCCCTGTCCCACGGTACGAGTTCATTCCAAGAGCTCTCCCGAGTTTAAAAAAAATCAAACTCGTGGTAAGCATGGAGAATGAACGTAGCGGGTACGTCGGAGCTCGGGGACGTCTCTTAGCGCTAACGGCAGGTACTCGGGAAGACTCGCTAACGGCAGGTAAGCACGGGAAGACTGGTGAAGATTTTTCAACATGATGAAAAACGTCCACGAGAACCCCGAGTACCGACGAGTGGCCATTACCGTAAATCTCCGAGTTCGAATCAGGGCAAACTCGGGAGAACTCTTGGAATGAACTCGTACCGTGGGACAGGGGTTTAAGTCTATTATCTTATAATGGGACCAAACCTGCCTGCAGACAGCACCATTCGTGGAAAGACCAAATGCTTTTGATTTGACCTGGAGAGCACAAGATCAAAGAAAATCATTTACAGCATGAAAACACGACTACTTATATAGACAACGAAATATAACATTGTCCCACCTGTCCATAAAGGGCAAAGTTCCCCAAATGAGAGAGCTTTTTGCATTTTGTTTGGATGTACAGCATGTTACATTCTACCAATCCTCTTCATACAAAGGATAACAACATAACTCCAAATTAATTCTAAACCTGTATATCACTTTCAGAATCGTTCACTGACCAGTGCAGCTTCTCCGAGTGTGTAAGAAGGAACTGCAGATGCTGGTTTACACTGAAGATAGATGCAAAATGCTGGAGTAACTCAGGTCAGGCAGGGCGTGGGGGAAACCGTTTAATCTCTTCCCCGTTTGGGGACCCGACTTTTTCCGTCGGGCCTCCGGTGCCGTTGGGCCTTACATCGTGGAGCCGGTGGCGGTCTCCGGCCGGAACCAGCCTGAGAGCTCTAGTCGCGGAGCCTGCGGACCTGCCATCGCGGAGCTGGCCGACTTCTGAGCGGGGAAAGCTGTGGTGACGCGCGTCTGCGACCCGACTTCAGAGCTTCGGTGGCTCCGGCCACAGGCCCGGTGGTCAGGAACATCGGGAGCTTGCAGGGCCCTGGTGGGAGACCGCTTTTCAGAGCTCCCGCAACGGCAACATCTCCCGCTGGAATCGTGGGGTGAAATGACTTGGAGCGGGGCCTAACATCGCCTTAACGGCCATGGGACTTACCATCGCCCGCCGGGGGCTTTAACATCGGGAGCCCCAGTCGCCTCGACGTTGCAGCTGGACTGCTGGACCGCGGGAGAAGAACAAAGGGAAGAGATAAGACTTTTGCCTTCCATCACAGTGAGGAGGTGTTGGAGATTCACTGTGATGGATGTTTGTGTAAATTGTGTTAAGTGTGGGTCTTGGGTTTGTTTGTAATGTTAAGATTGTAGAAAATGCAATTTCGTTCAAACCAAGCTGTTTGAATGACAATAAAAGGCATTCTATTCTACTCTATTCTATCTCTGGAGAGAAGGAATAGGTGACGTTTTGGGTGGAAACTCTTTCGTTATCACCAATAACGGCCCATTGTGGGCTCCACCTTTCCCGAGGCATCGATGAAGGCTCTACTTTGTTCTGTACCTTCTCATACCTCCAGTCTCCCCCTCCCTGACTCAGTCCGATGAAGGGTCCGGACCCGAAACGTCACCCACTCCTTCTCTCCAGAGATGCTGCCTGTCCCGCTGAGTGACTCCAGCTTCTTGTGTCTGTGTTCGGTTCTGCCAGTGTGGATGTCCATAAAAGCACGGAAAGAATTTCCACAACTCATCAGTCTCTCCGTTGCCGATGTCGTTATAGATCTGGCGTAAAGCGCGAGGCATCTTTGGTCAGTCCCTGTGCAAGGGGACGTTGGAAAGACTTGACTCCTCTTCACTCTGGTCGGTCAGCTCCATGTCGAGGTGTCGATAGTGTCGCCATGCCTTCATGTTGCACTGCTTCAACATGGTGCCCAGCTGCTTCCCCGGCCCCACCTCAAAGGTGTCGGGGAAGTCGGTGCCTTGCTGGCGCTCGTACATGGCGTGCATGGTCTGCTCCCACTTCACCGGCGACACCAGCTGCTTGACCAGCAGCCGCCGGATGTGCGGGCCGTGCATGTACTTCTTGCCGTCCACATTGGAGTAGATCGGGATGAGGGGCTTCTCCACGCTGATGTCCTGCAGGGCCCGCTGGAGGGCGGGGGCCGCCGACGCCATGAGGCGGGTGTGGAACGCGCCGCTGACCGGCAGCAGCTTGGCGCGCGCCAAGTGAAACCTCCGGGAATTTCGCTGCAAAAACTCAAGAGCCTGCGGGAAGAACAAAACACTTTCAGGGTCTCGTCGCTCTTAAAAGAGGATTGGGGGGGGCCAACCAGAACATGCTCGGCATTAACACCATCAACAGCCGCTTACACTTACAGCGGTAGAGTTGCTGCTTCACAGCGCCAGAGACCCCGCTTCCATCCTAACTACGGGTGCTGTCTGGCAGCGGGCTCTACACACCCACCACCCTGTGTTAAATACTTGCCCCACACATCTCCATTAAACTGCCCCCTCTCACCTTCAAGATTCAAGAGACATTTATTGTCATATGCACCAATTGGTACAGTGAAATTTGGGGTGCCTTGTAGCTACACCCCCTAGGGTTGGAAAAGGTTCTGACTGTCTACCCTATCTATGCCTCTCATCATTTTACAAAATAGAAGCATCTTACTTTATTCTATAGCAAAAATGGGTTGTAAAATACAACTTCAACTAGTCACATAATGAGTTGAAGATGTAAAATCTTTTCGTCATGTAACGTGTGGCTTACTTAGATCAAACCCAAGCCTGAAATTTAACGTTACCTTCTTATTGTGTGAAATTAAACCCACTCTTGAAATGTTGTGTTAAAGGTGCAGAATTGGTCATCAAGCAGTGTGTGATGAGTTTTAATGTTATACTGGATACACCTCTCTGTAGCTAGTGGAACAGTTGTGTGTGTGCTCACCTGCAAGTGTGTGTGCAGCTTGTGGGACAGGTGTGTGTGTGCTCACCTGCAGGTGTGTGTGCAGCTTGTGGGACAGGTGTGTGTGTGCTCACCTGCAGGTGTATGTGCAGCTTGTGGGACAGGTGTGTGTGCTCTCCTGCAGGTGTCTGCTAGAGTCAGTTATTAAAGATGGGATAGCAGCATATTTGGAAAGTGGTGAAATCATTGGACAAAGTCAGCATGGATTTACGAAAGGTAAATCATGTCTGACGAATCTTATAGAATTTTTCGAGGATGTAACTAGTAGCGTGGATAGGGGAGAACCAGTGGATGTGGTGTATCTGGACTTCCAGAAGGCTTTCGACAAGGTCCCACATAAGAGATTAGTATACAAACTTAAAGCACACGGTATTGGGGGTTCAGTATTGATGTGGATAGAGAACTGGCTGGCAGACAGGAAGCAAAGAGTAGGAGTAAACGGGTCCTTTTCACAATGGCAGGCAGTGACTAGTGGGGTACCGCAAGGCTCAGTGCTGGGACCCCAGCTATTTACAATATATATTAATGACCTGGATGAGGGAATTGAAGGCAATATCTCCAAGTTTGCGGATGACACTAAGCTGGGGGGCAGTGTTAGCTGTGAGGAGGATGCTAGGAGACTGCAAGGTGACTTGATAGGCTGGGTGAGTGGGCAAATGTTTGGCAGATGCAGTATAATGTGGATAAATGTGAGGTTATCCATTTTTAAAGCAGACTATTATCTAAATGGTGGCCGACTAGGAAAAGGGGAGATGCAGCGAGACCTGGGTGTCATGGTACACCAGTCATTGAAAGTAGGCATGCAGGTGCAGCAGGCAGTGAAGAAAGCGAATGGTATGTTAGCTTTCATAGCAAAAGGATTTGAGTATAGGAGCAGGGAGGTTCTACTGCAGTTGTACAGGGTCTTGGTGAGACCACACCTGGAGTATTGCGTACAGTTTTGGTCTCCAAATCTGAGGAAGGACATTATTGCCATAGAGGGAGTGCAGAGAAGGTTCACCAGACTGATTCCTGGGATGTCAGGACTGTCTTATGAAGAAAGACTGGATAGACTTGGTTTATACTCTCTAGAATTTAGGAGATTGAGAGGGGATCTTATAGAAACTTACAAAATTCTTAAGGGGTTGGACAGGCTAGATGCAGGAAGATTGCTCCCGATGTTGGGGAAGTCCAGGACAAGGGGTCACAGCTTAAGGATAAGGGGGAAATCCTTTAAAACCGAGATGAGAATAACTTTTTTCACACAGAGAGTGGTGAATCTCTGGAACTCTCTGCCACAGAGGGTAGTCGAGGCCAGTTCATTGGCTATATTTAAGAGGGAGTTAGATGTGGCCCTTGTGGCTAAAGGGATCAGAGGGTATGGAGAGAAGGCAGGTATGGGATACTGAGTTGGATGATCAGCCATGATCATATTGAATGGCGGTGCAGGCTCGAAGGGCCGAATGGCCTACTCCTGCACCTAATTTCTATGTTTCTATGTCTCTGCAGCTTGTGAGACAGGTATGTGTGCTCACCTGCAGCTGTCTCTGCAGCTTGTGGGACAGGTGTGTGTATGCTCACCTGCAGTGTATGTGCAGCTTGTGGGAAAGGTGTGCATGCTCACCTGCAGGTGTCTCTGCAGCTTGTGGGACAGGTGTGCATGCTCACCTGCAGGTGTATGTGCAGCTTGTGAGACAGGTGTGCATGCTCTCATGCAGGTGTCTCTGCAGCTTGTGGGACAGGTGTGTGTGCTCACCTGCAGGTGTCTCTGCAGCTTGTGGGACAGGTGTGTGTGCTCACCTGCAGGTGTCTCTGCAGCTTGTGGGACAGGTGTGTGTGTGCTCACCTGCAGGTGTCCAGCGATCACACGTCCGTTGGGAAACAGGTAGTTGGCTACCTCACACACAGGCTCTTGCATTCCCAGAGACTTGCAGTGTTCGCGGGCTTCCAGGCAGGCGTAGTTGTAGCAGGTCTCAGCCCGCCCCACCACGGAGAGCATGCCGCTGGGGGTGGAGTCCGATGCCTCTTGCATGGCCTCTGCGCGCACCTTCACCGCGTACAGAGCTGGGCAGGAGAACAATGCCAATCAGCGCTCTTTCCATCTCCACACATTCATCCAACATATAACATATCAGCTTGTTAAGGGCTTGGACACATTAGAGGCAGGAAACATGTTCCCGATGTTGGGGGAGTCCAGAACCAGGGGCCACACACAGTTTAAGAATAAGGAGTAAGCCATTTAGAATGGAGACGAGGAAACACTTTTTCTCACAGAGAGTGGAGAGACCGTGGAATTCTCTGCCTCAGAGGGCGGTGGAGGCAGGTTCTCTGGATGCTTTCAAGAGAGAGCTAGATAGGGCTCTTAAAAATAGCGGAGTCAGGGAATGGATTGAATGGATTAAAGGCCGATAAATCACCAGGGCCAGATAGGCTGCATCCCAGAGTACTTAAGGAAGTAGCTCCAGAAATAGTGGATGCATTAGTGATAATTTTTCAAAACTCTTTAGATTCTGGAGTAGTTCCTGAGGATTGGAGGGTAGCAAACGTAACCCCACTTTTTAAGGGAGGGAGAGAGAAAACGGGGAATTACAGACCAGTTAGTCTAACATCGGTAGTGGGGAAACTGCTAGAGTCAGTTATTAAAGATGGGATAGCAGCACATTTGGAAAGTGGTGAAATCATTGGACAAAGTCAGCATGGATTTACGAAAGGTAAATCATGTCTGACGAATCTTATAGAATTTTTCGAGGATGTAACTAGTAGAGTGGATAGGGGAGAACCAGTGGATGTGTTGTATCTGGACTTTCAGAAGGCTTTCGACAAGGTCCCACATAAGAGATTAGTATACAAACTTAAAGCACACGGTATTGAGGGTTCAGTATTGATGTGGATAGAGAACTGGCTGGCAAACAGGAAGCAAAGAGTAGGAGTAAACGGGTCCTTTTCACAATGGCAGGCAGTGACTAGTGGGGTACCGCAAGGCTCAGTGCTGGGACCCCAGCTATTTACAATATATATTAATGAGCTGGATGAGGGAATTGAAGGCAACATCCCCAAGTTTGCGGATGACACTAAGCTGGGGGGCAGTGTTAGCTGTGAGGAGGATGCTAGGAGACTGCAAGGTGACTTGGATAGGCTGGGCGAGTGGGCAAATGTTTGGCAGATGCAGTATAATGTGGATAAATGTGAGGTTATCCACTTTGGTGGCAAAAACAGGAAAGCAGACTATTATCTAAATGGTGGCCGATTAGGAAAAGGGGAGATGCAGCGAGACCTGGGTGTCATGGTACATCAGTCATTGAAAGTAGGCATGCAGGTGCAGCAGGCAGTGAAGAAAGGGAATGGTATGTTAGCTTTCATAGCAAAAGGATTTGAGTATAGGAGCAGGGAGGTTCTACTGCAGTTGTACAGGGTCTTGGTGAGACCACACCTGGAGTATTGCGTACAGTTTTGGTCTCCAAATCTGAGGAAGGACATTATAGCCATAGAGTGCAGAGAAGGTTCACCAGACTGATTCCTGGGATGTCAGGACTTTCATATGAAGAAAGACTGGATAGACTTGGCTTATACTCGCTAGAATTTAGGAGATTGAGAGGGGATCTTATAGAAACGTACAAAATTCTTATGGGGTTGGACAGTCTAGATGCAGGAAGATTGTTCCCGATGTTGGGGAAGTCCAGGACAAGGGGTCACAGCTTAAGGATAAGGGGGAAATCCTTTAAGACCGAGATGAGAAAAAACGTTTTCACACAGAGAGTGGTGAATCTGTGGAACTCTCTGCCACAGAGGGTAGTTGAGGCCAGTTCATTGGCTATATTTAAGAGGGAGTTAGATGTGGCCCTTGTGGCTAAAGGGATCAGGGGGTATGGAGAGAAGGCAGGTACGGGATATTGAGTTGGATGATCAGCCATGATCACATTAAATGGCGGTGCTGGCTCGAAGGGCCGAATGGCCTACTCCTGCACCTATTGTCTATCCCCATCTCCGGCACCTTTACCAATACACCGAGTTAATCGATCTTTAACATTGGGGGCGGCACGGTGGCGCAGCGGGTGGAGACACGGGTTCCATCCTGACCTCGAGTGCTGTCTGTATGGAGTTTGCACGTTCTCCCTGTGACCACGCGGTTGCCCCAAGTGTGTAGGAAGTGGTTTAGAAACATAGAACTAGTGTGAACGGGTGATCGATGGTCGGTGTGGACCTGGGTAAGGGGGGAAGATGAAGAGTCTCGAATCTAAACATTCAGTGCTTCCAGAAATGCAAAAATGGATTGGTGCTGATAATCTTCTTGCAAGGACCAGATGAGCAAAGAAGAGTTATATTATAAACTGGTAACAAATAACAAATTAAAGAATGCCTATGCTGCATCATTGTAGACTGAGATTACACAATCATTTCCAATATTCTGCATCAGAAATCGATTCACCATTTATAGAAAATATGATGTTTGTGAGGAGGATGATGGAGAAGTTTGGACTTGAAGGGTTTGGACAAGAGGCTCCTGAAACGTGGCCACTCTTGTGTACAGACTCAAGGGGCTGTCCCACTTGGGCGACCTAATTGGCGAGTTTTGAAGAGTTTGAAAAAAATGACATGTTGAAGACCTCCTTCGACTAACTTCGGGAAAATTGGACACCAAATAGTGGAGAGTGAAGAAGACCTCCTTCGATCTCCCTTCGACTATGATGAAGACTATCTACGACTACCTTAGACAACCCTCGATTACCTACGACTAACATGCCGACCAACTACGACTAAACCTACGAGTACAAAAAGTATAGATTTTTTCCATGGCGACCTTTTTTTACTCGCTGGCATTTTTTAACATATTGAAAAAAACGCCGCGACCTAGCGGAGGCCACGAGTACGCAGAGACCACTCTCGAGCATGAAGATTTACGAAGACCTCCTACGACCTCGTGTCGACCATGCTGCGCGTATGAGTCGAGGGCAAACTCGCCAGAACTCGCGGAGTAGGTCGCCCACGTTGGACAGCCCCTTCAGTGTGGTCTACTGTCTTACTCTCTTGCGCGATTTAACCTAATGTATGGTAGGACTGGTTAGTTCAAAGATATACCGAGCCCACCGAGTCTGTGCCGACCAGCAATCTCTCGTACACCAGGTCTGTCCGACACACTGGGGACAATTTACAGAAGCCAATTAACCTGCAAACCTGCACGTCTTTGGAGTGTGGGGGGGAAACCGGAGCACCCGGAGAAAATCAACGTGGTCACAGGACAAACTCCATACAAACTCCGGACAGCTCCGGTAGTCTGAACCAAAGCTGGATCACTCTAGGCAGCAACTCAACCGCTGCGCCACCAATCATTCAATTGCCATTGAACTGTACGCACAAAATGAATGTTACTGTGCACAGGTACACGAGGCAATAAAGTACCACCGGACCATTGACATGACTTCATGCTGCCCACAAACCCGTCATTATACAAACATAGGTGGCGGAGGCCATTCGGCCCTTCGAGTCTGCACCGCCATTCAATATGATCCTGGCTGATCATCCAGAATCAGTACCCCGTTCCTACTTTTCCCCCATATCACTTGATGCCGTTAGCCCTAAGAGCCACATCCAACTCTCTCTTGAAAACATCCAGTGAATTGGCCTCCACTGCATTCTGAGGCCGAGAATTCCAGATTCACAACTCTCTGGGTGAAAAAGATTTTCCTCGTCTCAGTCCTAAATGTCCTTATTCTTAAACTGTTTCCCTTGGTTCTGGACTCCCCCAAGTTAGGGAATATTTTTCCTGCATCTAGCCTGTCCATTCCCTTAATCATTTTATATGTTTCTATAAGATCCTCTCTAATCCTTCTAAATTCCAATGAATACAAACCCATTCTTTCATCATATGTCAGTGCCACCATCCCGGGAATGAACCTAGTGAACCTATGCTGCACTCCCTCAATAGCAAGATTGTCCTTCCTCAAATTAGGAGACCAAAACTGCATACAATACTCCAGGTGTGGTCTCACCAGGGTCCTGTACAACTGCATGAGGACCTCCTTGCTCCTAAACTCAAATCCCCACGCTAAGAAGGCCAACATGCCATTAACTTTCTTCACTGCCTGCTGTCCCTGCATGCTTACTTTCAGTGACTGATGTACAAGCACATCCGGGTCTCGTTACACCTCCCATTTTCCTAATCTGACACCATTCAGATAACAATCTGCCTTCCTGTTCTTGCCACCAAAGTGGATAACCTCACATTTATCCACATTATACAGCATGTGCCCTCTCACCCAATAGTCCAGGGTGTGGTCTCACCAGGGACCTGTACAACTGCAACCTGTTTCCTCGCTGTATGTCTCTGTGATTTTACGCCATTTTCTGTTCAATCGTTTCTCAACATCAATTTTCTTACCAAGGTAGCAGACCACACCTGGAAACTCAATGGTGGACCAGCAAGTGTTTGGACTCAGCCTCACCTTCAGTGAAGTCCATGGCACCGGCAAACACCAGAGCAGCAAACTCTCCCACGCTGAAGCCCGCCGCTCCCACACACTGCTCAATTACCTAAAGACACAGACGGAAGGATAGCGACGTTAATACACTCAACACCATGGAGGGTTCAGCCCAGAGATAGATAGTTACACAACCTTGGCTCCATATAGCAATGCTCGCTCTATTTCAATAAACACTTCTCCCATAGAAAGAAAACTCCAATCCTCAAAAAACTTCAGAATTAAAGGATGTTCTTTTAGGAAGGAGATGAGGAGGAATGTCTTTAGTCAGAGGGTGGTGAATCTGTGGAATTCTTTGCCACAGAAGGCTGTGGAGGCCAGGTCAGTGGATATTTTTAAGGCAGAGATAGATTGTTGATTAGTACAGGTGTCAGAGGTTATGGGGAGAAGGCAGGAGAATGGGGTTAGGAGGGAGAGATAGATCAGCCACGATTGAATGGCGGAGTAGACTTGATGGGCCAAATGGCCTAATTCTGCTCCTATCACTTATGACCTCATATAATTTGTTTTATCAATCCAATGTTATTATTAAAAACACAAAGTGCTGGAGGAACTCAGCGGGTCAGGCAGCATCTGTGGAGGGAATAGACAGGCAATTTTTATTACTTTAGCTACTGGCCTAGACCAACACGGACATAGATTTTTACCAAGTCCCCAACCCACATTTAATCACATCTCTGCATCAGCAGAGGCTACAACAGTTACAGCGGCCTCTATAATGTTTGGGACAAAGACCCATCATTTATTTATTTGCCTCTGTACTCCACAACTTGAGATTTGTAATAGAAAAAAATCACATGCGGTTAAAGTGCACATTGCCAGATTTTAATAAAGGCCATTTTTATTTCACCATGTAGGAATTACAGCAGTGTTTATACATAGTCCCCCCATTTCAGCTCACCATTATGTTTGGGACACAGCAATGTCATGTAAATGAAAGTAGTCATGTTTAGTATTTTGATGCATATGCTTTGCATGCAATGACTGCTTGAAGTCTGCGATTCATGGACATCACCAGTTGCTGGGTGTCTTCTCTGGTGATGCTCTGCCAGGCCTGTATTTCAGCCACCTTTAGCTTATGCTTGTTTTGGGGGCTAGTCCCCTTCAATTTTCTCTTCAGCATATAAAAGGCATGCTCAATTGGGTTCAGATCGGGTGATTGACTTGGCCACTCAAAAATTGACCATATTTTAGATTTGAAAAACTCCTTTGTTGCTTTAGCAGTATGTTTGGGATCATTGTCTTGCTGTAGAAAGAACCGCCGGCCAATGAGTTTTGTGGCATTTGTTTGAACTTGAGCAGATAGGATGTGTCTATACACTTCAGAATTCATTCTGCTACTACCATCAGCAGTTGTATCATCAATGAAGATAAGTGAGCCAGAACCTTCAGCAGCCATACATGCCCAGGCCATAACACCCTCACCTCCGTGTTTCACAGATGAGGTGGTATGCTTTGGATCTTGGGCAGTTCCTTCTCTCCTCCATACTTTGCTCTTGCTCTCTGATATAAGTTAATCTTCGTCTCATCTGTCCACAAGACCTTTTTCCAAAACTGTGGTTGCTCTTTTAAGTACTTCTTGGCAAACTGTAACCTGGCCATCCTATTTTTGTGGCTAACCAGTGGTTTGCTTCTTGTAGTGTAGCCTCTGTATTTCCGTTCATGATATCTTCTGCGGACAGCGGTCATTGACAAATCAACACCCGACTCCTGAAGAGTGTTTCTGATCTGTCCGACAGGTGTTTGGGGATTTTTCTTTATTATAGAGAGAATTCTCCTGTTATCTGCTGTGGAGGTCTTCCTTTGCCTGCCAGTCCCTTTGCGATTAGTAAGCTCACCAGTGCTCTTTCTTCTTAATGATGTTCCAAACAGTTGCTTTTGGTAAGCCTAAGGTTTGGCTGATGTCTCTAACAGTTTTATTCTTGTTTCTCAGTCTCACAATGACGTCTTTGACTTTCATTGGCACAACTTTGGTCCTCATGTTGATAAACAGCAATAAAAGTTTCCAAAGGTGATGGAAAGACTGGAGGAAAGACTAGGTGCTGAGAGCTCTCTTATACCTGCAATAAGGTGGCAATTAAACACACATTATGGTGCCCTGAAATGGGGAAACTATGTATAAACACTACTGTAATTTCTACATGGTGAAACTAAAATGTACAAAAATGGCCTTTAATAAAATCTGACAATGTGCACTTTAACCACATGTGATTTTTTTTCTACTACAAATCTCAAATTGTGGAGTACAGAGGCAAATAAATAAATGATGGGTCTTTGTCCTAAACATTATGGAGGCCGCTGTATGTTACAATTGACTTGAATGACACAGGCTGGGAAAGTAGACTTTGTATTCCTGAATATTTGATAGTAGTCACTGATTTTTTTTTTTAAGCGCTTGTGGCAATGAACGGGTAGGATGAGCGCTGATTGTGTTGCTTCTAACAAACAGCCTGGGCAATGTGCAGCATTGTGGCCAGTGCAGAGAGAACAGATCGGTGGGCAGAGAATAGGAGGAGTAAGCAGCCAAAACGTAGATTCACTGTCTACATTAATAATACCACCCAATGTAATACAGTAATGTTTGCCCGTGGTGCACGGCTGGGTGGCAGTGTCGCGAACAAGGAGGAGGCAGACTGGCTTCAAGGGGGAATGGGCAGGCTAAGTGAATGGACATGGAGATGTCCCATGTTTTCAGGCGATCAGTCTGAGGACGGGTCCCGACCTGAAACGCTGCCTGCCCACTCCCTCCAGAGCACTTTGTTTTGCTGAAGACAACGACTTCACCTCTACACCTCTCCCCTTATCCCTCCACCCTCTCTCCCTGCCTCCTCTAGCCCTCTTTGCCCTCTCCCTGTCCCCTCTACACTCTCCCCCACCACCTCCAGTTTAAATTCAATTGGGAATATTTTGGAGGGCCAAGACCCCCCCCCCTCCCTTTCTGTGCCCCCTCTCCCCTTCCCTCTCTGTGCCCCCTATACCCCTCTCCTACACCTCTCCCCCCACCCCCACCCCCAGTCCGCACCCATGCCCCCCCCCCCACCCACCCAGGGGTGCCGGTGATTGAGCGCCTCCACGGCGGCCAGGGAGGTGATGAAGACGGCGGGCTGGCAGTGCCGGGTGTGGAGCAGCCGCTGGGCGGGCCCGCGCTCACACAGGTCGAGCAGGTCGTATCCGAGCAGCTGGCGGGCGGCGGCGAACATGTCCCTGACCCGGGGGAGGGCGAGCATCGAGCCGGCCATTCCCACCTCCTGGCTGCCCTGGCCCGGGAACAGCAGCAGCGCCGGGCGGCGGCGTGGGGGAGACACAGGGGACACAGGCCCCACAGGCCCCGCGCCCGGGGAGAAGGAGGAGGAGCAGGAGCGGGAAACCGCCCACAGTCTCCCCGCCGCCCGCGGCCGCCATTGCCATCGCCTCATCCCCTCCCGCCAATATGTCCCCACATCCGGCCCCCCCAGATAATGTGTCCCCACATCCGGTGTCCCCTTCCCCCGGTCCCAGGGCAGCGACTACCCGCAACTCGGTTCCTCCCCCCCCCCCCCGATCGCGGGGTTGGTCCTGACGTCACACTCACCAATCAGCTGGGCAGGAGGCGGGCCGACTGAACTTGCACGTCGCACGGCGCCGGGCGGTTACGTCATCGCGCAACGGCACGCCGGGCGGTTACGTCATCGCGCAACGCCGCGCGCTAGGCGTACACCGTCAAGACGCTGCGTCCGGCGTCGAGGCGGTGCGTGCGGCCTCCGTGCGGCAGCGGGCCGGGCCGGGCCGGGCAGGCAGGCCTTTGCCGCGAGGAATTTTTGTAACACGGTCAGTTTCTTCAGAACCCCGCGCGATGTCGGGGACCAGCTCCGCACAACTCCATGCGGCTCCCGCGATCGTAGTGGGACCGGCCCCGCGAGGCCGCACGGCTGGCGCGAACACGTTAGGTCACGCTAGACGCATGCTCGTGGGACAGGCCCTTAACTCTCTCTTAAATCCATCCAGTGACTTGGCCTCCACTGCCCTCTGTGGCAGGGAATTCCACAAATTCACAACTCTCCGGGTGAAAAAGTTTTTTCTCACCTCAGTCTTAAATGGCCTCCCCTTTATTCTAAGACTGTGGCCCCTTGGTTCTGGACTCGCCCAACATTGGGGACATTTTTCCTGCATCTAGCTTGTCCAGTCCTTTTATAATTTTATATGTTTCTATAAGATATCCCCTCATCCTTCTAAACTCCAGTGAATACAAGCCTAGTCTTTTCAATCTTTCCATGTATGTAATATGCAATATTCAAGATTCAAGTGAGTTTATTGTCGTGTCCCAGATAGGACAATGAAATTCTTGCTTTGCTTCAGCACAACAGAACATAGTAGCAATGTTACAAAATTTTGAGATTTAAAAAATCAAGTCTGCAATTTATCCCATCAGCTAAAGCATAAAAAGAAGTTTTATTTGACACCTAATTCACCTTCATATTGTCAGGCGCAAGTTGTGAAAGAACACTCACGATGCGTAGAGAATGTAGAGAAACAAGTTTATTTATTAGCAAGTCTGCAGAGTTGGGTGTCTCCCCTGTCAAGACACACCGAGGATCGGGATGACTTCCATCTTTATACATTTAATGGGTATCATTGTCACACCCTCATCCCTCCCCATTGTGCTTCTTCCAATCATAACATAAAGCCCACATTCCCACGAGAACGTCCTGGAACGTCCACCCGACGTCAAAGACACCTCCCATATCATGCATCGCATGTGCATTTAAATGGGACATCTTGTCATAGTGGGTGTGTGTACATATTCATGTAAGTTCATTGCCCATGCGCACTGAGTGTTTCTTCTGACCTTTACCCTAGTTCTATGCTGGGCTGTTGCTATCTTCTCTGTTCTCATCCTTGAAAAGTCACCATTTGTACTTGTCCTTTACTCCCCTTATTCTCCGTTCTATACTCCCTACTATACTCCCTACTAGACAATGGGTTCTTGTCTAAATCAACTATACCTATTAACCCATTCCTCACAATCCACACTTTTTCTTTTGCTACGCAACCTTTGATTTAGACTATCTGCCCGTTCTCTAATGCTAGCAGCAGAATCTTCGCCTCCTTATCTTCCTCTCGCTGGTCATACTGTGTTTTAAATTCGATAGACAGGGAGGTGAGACCTGCTAGGGCTCTCGACACTGACCCATCAGGAGCAGTGTTGTTGGGGATGAAGGTGCAACATTGTTCCCCAAACATTACACACACCCCTCCCTTCTCAGCCAGTAGCATGTCTAAGGCCATGCGATTTTGCCACGCCATTAGGCTGGTATCTGTCAGTTGTTCTGCTAATCCTTCAACTGCATCTCGAGTGTAATTTATAAAGCGTTGTTGATTGTAGTATAGGTAGTTGATCCAGTCCACATTTTTATTAAGTGTGGACCACCAGAAGAGTATGGACTCAAAGCCCGCAGCTATCTGGTTTCTGGCTTTGAATTCATCGGGTACCCCTCGTGGCACCCCTATCGCATCTATATATATGTGTGTGTCGAATGATCCTCTCACCCCTCTCTTCTGTCGTCGGCTTCCTTCATTGAGTTCTACAGCATGTTCTACTGCTATGGTGAAGGGCATCATCAGTTGTGTGAGGGTACAGGTTCCCGTCCATGACCCTGGTAACCGGGGCCACAGGGTATTCTCCCCGCACCACCACCAGACATCGGCTCTACTGACTATCTGCTTTCTCAGCCAGGAGCTTTTGAACAGTGGCCCCTGTTCCTCAGCCGTTATGTTATACGTCTGATTGCACCTTCCCCATTTCCTGTCCATCTGGGTTATATCTGGTATAGCACTCAAATCCCTCCTCCCCAAGGGGAGTTCTAAATGGAGGAGGTCGTGGGTCTGTCCTTCGGCCCTTTGTATTGTTGTTGCTAGCCGGGAATAGGTAATGATAACTCTGGCAGGTTGCATCCTTTGGTAGGATGGGATTCGTGAATAGCTGTAGTATACATGACATAGCCCCAGGTGTCCTATCCCAATTCAAGGGAAATGGTTCTGGAACCAGCTGAGGCTTAGCTCCGGAACAGGCGTAGCAATTGGTGTGTTGCATACTCCTGGCCGTGTACATCATCCAGGCAAGCCAGGTGTTGGCTCCCTTCCCTCCTGTAGGTATTCCCTCCTCATATAATTGCCTTAATTCTGTTTCTCCTGCTACTATCATTATCTTCAAATCCTTAGGCTCATTCTCCCTGTTCTATCTGCACATCCTTCCACTTTCCTGCATTTGAACACTCTGTATGCTTACATAGTTGGGTAACCACCCAACACACGACCCATCAACACGAAATCTTCATTTTTTCCCGCGGGTTCTTGTTAAATATTAAAGTCAATGGTTCCTCTCCTTTGCGCACAGTCCACGGGCTGATATTGTTTGGTGGGGCCTCCACAGGACCCTTAAATCGGCTTGCGTGTGTCCACCCTTTTTCTTTTGTTCGTACTGCTGTCTCGGTGATTAGTAACACCAGGTAGGGTCCAGTCCACTTAGGTTGCAGCTTTTCTTCCTTCCATGATGTTACAAGATCCCAGTCCCCCGCTTTCACAGAATGGATTGGAAGTCGAGATGGGGACTCTGTGCCAGCAGCCCCTTGGTTCTTAATTCTGTAATAGAACGAGATACTGCCAGTAAATAGTTCCTTAGGAATACATCATTCCCTTGTATTTGTTGGGACCCCTTCTATCGTTCCTAAATAATAAAGACCTAACTTGTTCAACCTTTCTCTGTGTCTTAGTTGCTGAAACCCAGTCAACATTCTAATTGATCTCCTCTGTACTCTCTCTATTTTGTTGACATCCTTCCTATAATTATACCTACCAAAATTATACACCATACTCCACAATTGACCTCACCAATACCTTGTACAATTTAACATTACAACCCAACTTCTATACACAATGCTCTGATTTATAAAGGCCAACACACCAAAATCTTTCTTTACTATCCTATCTTCATGAAATTCCACCTTCAGGGAACCATGCACAGTTATTCCTAGATCCCTCTATTCAACTTCACAATTCCTCAATTCACAATCATTTACCATGTACATTCAATTTTGATTTGTCCTGCCAAGATGTATCATCTCATACTTATCAACATTAAACCCATCTGTCATGTTTCAACCCATTCTTCCAAATGACCTAAATCTCTCTGTACACTTTTTAAAATCTACTTCATTATTCACGACACCACCTATCTCAGTATCATCTACATACTTATTAATCTATTTTACCACACCAACATCCAGATTATTGATTCACATGACAAACAACAGTGGACCCAACACACATCCCCGAGGTACCCCTCTAGTCACTGACCTCCAACCTGACAAACATCCATCCACCATTGCTCGTTGACATCTCCCATACAGCCACTTTTTAATCCATCTTGCTATTCCTTACTAACCCTTCTTAACCAACCTTATTTCCTTATTGAACCTTGTCAAAGGCCTTACTGAAGTTCATCTGGTCAACATCCATCACTTTACCCTCATCAATTTCCCTAATAACCTTTTAAAAAAATTCAAGATTAGTCAAACATCACAATCACAAATCCATGCTAATTCTTCCTAATCCTACCCTATTTATCCAAATTCTTATATTGTCTTAAGTATGCTTTCCATTATTTTGCCCACCACTGATGTCAAACAACGTTCTTGTTCAAACTCTACTCTTTTCTCACATCTCTTGTCCTCCTGTTCACTTACCTCAGGGCTATTATCTATTCATACCTGCGGGACAGCCCTCAGGTATTATTGAAATGGTACCAGGTATATCAACCTTCTACCTGAACATCGGTCGGTAGTTTAGAAAACTCATACATACACCTTGTCTTCAGGTTTAAAGGGTCCTTCCTCCTGGTCCACCTCCAACAGCTTTTACTTTTCCTGTTCATAAATAGACTTGTATATTAAACAAATCTTATTTATATTAACCTTCAATGTTCCATTTATTCTTTCCACCATGCCTGTGACTGCAGGTGTTACATACCCAAATGTGTATTTTACTCTAAGGGTCTCTATCGCCACCTTAGCTACTCCCTAAATGAAAACAATCCGTTGTCAAAGCTGATTTCTGTAGGTCTACCAAACCTCTTAATTACCTTATTCATCATAAACGACACTACAGGGCTTATACCTAATCTAGTCTGAACTATATCCTGCCTTTTCCCGAGGTTATCATACTCTGTCCTACATTCTGAAGTATTTTTTTTTATTTTTTATCTCACTCTCTCTCTCTTACATCGCTTGTTACTTATGGAACAATATCAACAAATCCTCCTTTAAATCCCTTTCTCTCTTGGGGACCCCAGTCCTGTTAGGGCTTATATCCAGATTAATTTCACTCCTGATAGGACTTTTTGAGGAAACGTACCCCAAAGACATTCATTATTGGCATGTAATTCTCTGGCCCTGCTTGGTTCCGTCATAGGACTCACTTAGGTCCATTGTTTATTGACAACAACTCCTCCTGCTGGTTTGCAAGTCTTTTTCCTATCTTTGCGATATTTCTCGACCACAGAGACCAACTGTTTGCTGAATCTGCTTGACTTTAAGAAGAATGACATCCACCACAGTAGTTCATAATATAATGTTCATCAATCAACTCTCCACCTTTTCAGCTGGTTTTCCAGATAGGCTGCTGGATTACATTGTCTGAGGGCCTGCCATGCCCTCTGCCTGTTCATAATATAATGTTCATCAATCAACTCTCCACCTTTTCAGCTGGTTTTCCAGATAGGCTATTTGCCTTTCCTTCTGTATCTCCCCTTGTTCCTTGGGGTTCCTCTTAAGTGGGTAACATTGTCTGAGGGTCTGCCATACCCTCTGCCTGACTGTGTCAAACAGTATGCCATTGCTTGTTACATTGTTCGCATCAGTTTATACCATCCATCTTCAGTAGTTCTGTCACTTTAGTGGTTCCTATCACTTTTACCAACAGTGCCTTCAAATCTTCCATGATCAATAATCGTCCCACGTTCTCCTCCTCCAAAGCCCTAATCCATTTCCTCCCCCATCAGGGATATAGGGTGAGGTATTTTTTAGCCCTTTCAGTTTATGGGTGCCCCAAGGGATAATCCGTGTCTGTCCTTCTCTTTTCTCTTTAAAGCAGTCTCATCACTTTATCCCAATGCTTCCAACTTTAATCCTTTCTGGTATGCCTTCTTTCTAATTCTAAACTCAATTTCTTGCTTCTCAAATATTCTAGCCTCCTTGCAAAAATCTTCCACTGACTCCTCCTGCTTTATTACTTTCACGCCTGTCGTTTTTCTACTTCTGTTATCTTCTAACTGCCTCTCTCTCCTTTCTTTCTAAACTTGAATGTTTACCAATTAACTTATTTCCAATTATTTCAATCCATATTCACCACTATTTTAAATGTCCAATTCCTAGCACTAGTAACAATTTTCCAAATTATCTTTACTGACTAGAAATCTAAAAGAACATCAGAAAAACCAAAAGCTGGTTTCACAACTTCCCCTTCTTACGAGGATACAAACAATTAATCGTCATCTTACAGCTGTTCGTCGTCTTTCACCATGACCTGATTTATTTAAAGGAACATACACCTACCTACAGTGAACATTTTTGATTTTAATAAAACTTACTTACTTACTCTTACAATGTGGTCTACAAATACAATAAACAAAATAATTATCACATATATAAACTTCCTCTTTCATTCCAAACCGGTTTTTACACACAAATCACATTCGTTCCATTCTTACTTCAATAAATGCAACATCTTTTACATGTATTAAAACTCAATATAACAGAATCAAATCATTTTTGTCTTCCAATTCCCTGGGTATTTCTCTGCCCCCAGAGGCTCAATCATTCGCCCCAACGGACTATCAGGCAGAATGCTGGGGTCGGGCTTACCGCCCTTCCCCTCCCTTGTGGGCTTTCCGTTTTCATTGCCCATCCTCCCGATCGGAATTTCCCCCCCGATCTGTTTACCCCCGATCTGTTTACCCCAGATCTATTTTCCCGCCTTTTCTGCCTTGCCCGTACAGACCCCTGAATTCTTCAGGGCGGTATCCACAAGGTCTTATTTAATCGCCCGAGTAGTACTTAATTGTCAGTTTTCTTACCCGGGTCTTGTGCACAAGAATCACTCGATTTGGCTCCTTCTCAAATTTCCCCCCGATCTTCCTCCGGATCGGAACTCCCACTTGTTTCTCTAATCTCTGGTCCTGGATATCACTCGCTCAAACTGCTGACGACAATCTAGGGGTCTGGGACCGTTGAAATCAACGGGGTGCACCGTCCCTTCTTCCGTATACTGTCGCCAGCTGGCCGGAGTGGGGATCCCGAGGACGAGCCCCCAAGCTGTCAGGCGCAAGTTGTGAAAGAACACTCACGATGCGTAGAGCATGTAGAGAAACAAGTTTATTTATTAGCAAGTCTGCAGAGTTGGGTGTCTCCCCTGTCAAGACACACCGAGGATCGGGATGACTTCCATCTTTATACATTTAATGGGTATCATTGTCACACCCTCATCCCTCCCCATTGTTACTTCACAACATTCCTCACAATATCTTCAGTATTAAAAATGTTATGGCCATTTTCATACTCAGAAATTAGCATCTTGTTCCCTATTGCTTTTCCATTGACTTAACACAAAAGCTGTGATCGAGGACAGTCAAAAGCCCATTACTTTCTTAAAAATTAAGATAACTGAATGAAATTTTCAGTTATTATAGATTGAAGCATTCTGAAACAAATATGAAACAATCTTATTTCGTCTGAAGAAGGGTTTCGGCCCGAAACGTTGCCTATTTCCTTCGCTCCATAGATGTTGCTGCACCCGCTGAGTTTCGCCAGCATTTTTGTGTACCTATGAAACAATCTTACTTGGATGACCTGAAATTAAAGCATATAATTAGTTAGTGACCTAATTGCAGCTAATTACAAAATTCAATGATCTAAATATCTATCAATTTCTTAAGAAAAGATTAACATTTTTAAATAGCCTAAGTGTCCAAATAACATTCACACAAGAATTCACAATATAACATGATTTTAAAATCTCATTGTCATGAATTTATAGGCCAAATGGAAGGAATTTAGTGTTTAATTCCCGTAAATTAATGGCCATCATCTTGCGAGTGGGTTTTTGTGGAACGCGATCGTTTGGAACGTTGCATTTGCGGTGAATTTAAACCCCATATCGGCAGGAAAAATACTGCCGGTTCGTATATTTACATAATTACATTTTCGCAACGTAAAATTTTGATTAAAGGCATCCTAAGAAGCAAGTTTATATGTAAAATAAACAGCTTTTTTAAACCTGTCCCATGCGTGAAATCCGTCCCCGTTGTCGGCGTTGACGGCTTTAGAAGATGTTTTTTAATTTACTCCTGTTATTAAATTATCCAGTGCAGTTTAAAATAAATTTAATAAAACCGATGTCGAAGCGATTTTTCTTCAGCAACTAAACAGCCTGTTCAAAATCGATTTGAATAGGCTGGAGAAATACCGCATTTTAAACCCGCCCCCCTCTCAAAGGCGCAAAGGTCACGCACACGGGCAGTGACAGAACTGCAGCGCCGCTGAAGGTAAGTTTTGTAACATACCTACATAGTAGGCATAAATACAGAACAGATCAGTGTGTCCATATACCATTACATAAATATATACACACATGAATAAATAAAACAGAATAAATGTAATATTAAATAGATATAAAATGTTATATTCAATATCGCATAATACCAAATATTACATATAATATATTACATAATATATAATATTTAATCATTACAATAACTTTTCAAATTTACTTTTGAAAAACTTAAAAACCTGCAGCTTGTTTCGTACATATAATATAACATAGTTTCGTACATAATGTAACATCATTTTTTAATAGAATAGACAATAGCATATTTAATATTTATTGCAATAAACAATATAATATAGTGTAGCGGCACCTGCTGGTGCTCGCAAGTATCGAACCCTGCGGTCGGAATCCGCGCGCACGTGACTCTGGGAGGGGTCTTGTATTCGCGCGGTTTTCAGGGCTCCGCCCTTCAGTCGTTGTGAGACCACCGTTGTGGTCAAAGATCCTATAGCGAGCAAGATAGACCACTCGACGAAAAAGACGTAGTATGGTCATGGGCAGATTCATGGGTAATTTTCGGCCCCATTTCCGTAACCGGCTTCCGTCTCCGCACCAAAGATCCCATAGCGGAGCAAAGATACTAGTGCGGAGACGGAAGTCGGTTACGGAAACATCCTCGTAAAAATAAAAGTTCTTTGGTAAAAATCTTCTCCTCATTTTCAGAATTATAATTTATTAACACAAACTGTTCCTCCGCAACGTTGATTACACTGCGAGTCGGGTCGGGTAGGGTCCGGTTACGGAAATGGATGAAGAAAAAGCCCACGTTCCGCTCCGTTGCGTACTACACGTCAGCCCATTGCATTTAGCAGGAGTGGTCTATCTTGCTCCGCTATAGGATCTTTGCTTCAGTCGTTGTGAGACCACCGTTGGTCTGTGGAATTCTCTGCCTCAGAGGGCGGTGGAGGCAGGTTCTCTGGATGCTTTCAAGAGAGAGCTAGATAGGGCTGTTAAAGGTAGCGGAGTCAGGGGATATGGGGAGAAGGCAGGAACGGGGTACTGATTGGGGATGATCAGCCATAAAGTAAAGCAAATTTATTTATATAGCACTTTTCAATCAATTTCAATCAATGAAGCCAAAGTGCTTTACAGAGAAAATTATCCATATAAATGAAAAAAAAGAGGTGGAAAAAAGACACAACACACTATAAGAGATTCAACACGAACATCCCCCCACAGCAGAGTCGACACTCTCCACTGTGAGGGAAAGGCACCAATACGTCCAGTCCTCCTCCTCTTCCATGATCACATTGACTCGACACAGGCTCGAAGGGCCGAATGGCCTACTCCTGCACCTGTTGTCTATTGTCTATTGTTGTGGTAAGTTGTGTCAGCGGCCATTGTTAAGACACGTGAGCGGTGAATCACATTGTGAATAAACCTGATTCAAATCAACCGTCTGTTGTCTCCATCCGCCAAAATAGAACATTTAATACAATGTACAATGGCATATATAATATTGTAATCGTTTCTCCAGCACTTTTGTCTACCTGTGTATTTTCTCACCCAGACCCTGCGAGAGTTGTGTGGCTGGGCAGTGAACAACATGCAGCTCTTTCTTGTGCAACCAACGTGAGTGGGGATGGAAGGAGGAGGAAGTGCAGGGAATGGGAGGAGCAGGAATAGTTCCTGCCAGCCCTAGGCCTGCACGGAGCCAGTGCGACTGACAGCGGTGGAAGCTGCAAACATTAAGTGTGGGAATCACAGCGAAGGAACTGCTCGGTAGGAATCCCTGCCTCTGTTTTAAAAGTTGCGCTTGGGCTTCCCACTTTAAGCAAGGTTTATGCCTTATTCCGACTGCTTTCCGCTCTTCTTTAAACTGCAGGCCGGTTCAGGGAACTTCTTCGTTGAGTACAAGTTTTGAAATAGTTGCATAAGATTTGCATATTAGTTGCATAAGTATGGAGGCGAGCAAAGTGCACGTTATTGCAGTGGCGGGCAAAATAGTGTCTCCCCCTCCCCTGACCCTCAGTCTGAAGAAGGGTCTCGACCTATTCCTTCTCTCCAGAGATGCTGCCTGTCCCGCTGAGTTACTCCAGCTTTTTGTGTCTATCTCTGGTTTAAACCAGCATCTGCAGTTCCTTCCTACACATTAGTGGAACAGTGTTGGATAAAACTGAGGCTGCTGTGAAAATATGTTCCATTAGCTAGGGTGCTGTCTGATTCACCTCTACCCCATTGCGGACATTGGACTTAGTCTGTGGAACTGATGCGCTACAATGCTGAGAACTATATTCTGCACTCTGTATCTTCCCCTTTGCTCTACCTATTGTACTGGAGTTTGATTTGATTGTATTTGTGTATAGTATTGTCTGATCTGATTAGATAGCGTGCAAGACAAATCATTTCACTGTGTAAAAACTCAAAGTGCTGGAGTAACTCTGTGAAACGTCACCTATCCATGTTCTCCCCAGATGCTGACTGACCCGCTGAGTTACTCCAGCACTCTGTGAAACGTCACCTATCCATGTTCTCCCCAGATGCTGCCTGACCCGCTGAGTTACTCCAGCACTCTGTGAAACGTCACCTATCCATGTTCTCCACAGATGCTGCCTGACCCGCTGAGTTACTCCAGCACTCTGTGAAACGTCACCTATCCATGTTCTCCACAGATGCTGCCTGACCCGCTAGAATTTAGGAGATTGAGGGGGGGATCTTATAGAAACGTACAAAATTCTTATGGGGTTCGACAGGCTAGATGCAGGAAGATTGTTCCCGATGTTGGGGAAGTCCAGGACAAGGGGTCACAGCTTACGGATAAGGGGGAAATCCTTTAAGACCGAGATGAGGAAAAACTTTTTCACACAGAGAGTGGTGAATCTCTGGAACTCTCTGCCACAGAGGGTAGTTGACGCCAGTTCATTGGCTATATTTAAGAGGGAGTTAGATGTGGCCCTTGTGGCTAAAGGGATCAGGGGGTATGGAGAGAAGGCAGGTACGGGATACTGAGTTGGATGATCAGCCATGATCATATTGAATGGCGGTGCAGGCTCGAAGGGCCGAATGGCCTACTCCTGCACCTATTTTCTATGTTTCTATGTTTCTATGACCCGCTGAGTTACTCCAGCACTCTGTGAAATGTCACCTATCCATGTTCTCCACAGATACTGCCCGACCCGCTGAGTTACTCCAGCAAAGATAAACACAAAATGCTGGAGTAACTCAGCGGGACGGGCAGCATCTCTAGAGAGAAGGAATGGGTGATGTTTCGGGTCGAGACCCTTCTTCAGACTGGGACTGCATATCTTTCATTCACTTGTTCTATATCTCTCTACATCACCCTCTGTATCTCTCGTTCCCCTCTCCGCTGAGTCTCAGTCTTCTTCTTCTTGCGTGTGGCGTGCACAGCCTAAAGTTGTAGGACAACTTGTTCTGTTTGATCTTCCGTCTGTGCACGTCGGGTTGATTCCATTAGTCGAAACAGGGCGGACCACGTGAAGGTTGCAATCTCCCACCCAGTCTCAGTTTGAAGAAGGGTCTCGACCTGAAAGGTCGCCCGTTCCTTCTCTCCAAAGATGCCGCCTCTCCCGCTGAGTTAAGGGCCTGTCCCACTTGCCAATTTGTTTGGCGACTGCCGGCACCATTGACTGTCGTATCAGGTCACCGAAAAGTTTCTGCCGTGACGCGGCGTGATGATGAATGACGCGGCGTGATGACGAATGACGCGGCGTGATGACGTATGACGCGGCGTGATGACGTATTGATGCCCGGTGTTTTTTCAAGTGTCGCAACTTTTTTTTTGACACCGCTGGATTTTGAAATGTTCGAAATCTTTTGAATACACTGATATGGCAGTCGCCGAAAAAAATGCCAAGTGGGACAGGCCCTTGACTAAAGCTTTCCATCTATCACAGCAGTGCAGCGTAGGTTCACGAGATTGATCCCTGGGATGGCGGGACTGTCATATGAGGAAAGATTGAAAAGACTAGGCTTGTATTCACTGGGGTTTAGAAGGATTATGGGGGATCTTATAGAAACATATAAAATTATAAAAGGACTGGACAAGCTAGATGCAGGAAAAATGTTCCCAATGTTGGGCGAGTCCAGAACCAGGGGCCACAGTCTTAGAATAAAGGGGAGGCCATTTAAGACTGAGGTGAGAAAAAACTTTTTCACCCAGAGAGTTGTGAATTTGTGGAATTCCCTGCCACAGAGGGCAGTGGAGGCCAAGTCACTGGATGGATTTCAAGTTCAAGTTCAAGAGAGTTTATTGTCATGTGTCCCTGATAGGACAATGAAATTCTTGCTTTGCTTCAGCACAACAGAACATAGTAGGCATTGACTACAGAACAGAAGTGAAGATACCGGTGAAGAAACGGATTTAAGAGAGAGTTAGATAGAGCTCTAGGGGCAAGTGGAGTCAAGGGATATGGGGAGAAGGCAGGCACGGGTTATTGATAGGGGACGATCAGCCATGATCACAATGAATGGCGGTGCTGGCTCGAAGGGCCGAATGGCCTCCTGCTGCACCTAGTTTCTATGTTTCTATCTTTGATCAAATGCCTCTGTCTCTTTCAGACGCCAGGATGCCTCCAACCTGGGTACATGCCTTCGGCTTCACCGTGTTACCGCACACGGCAAGCGTTTTCAGTTGGTCTTACCGGGGGGAGATCACCGGCTGGTACGCCGGGTTGAAGAAGCCATCTTGGTGCCCGCCCAACTGGGTGTTTGGTCCCGCCTGGTTCACGCTGTACACCAGCATGGGGTACGTGGCAGCTTGATCAACCTCCCCGCATGGTGCAGCCAAACTTCACAACTTCAGCCGTCACACCAGCAGAGTGAGCCCACTCGGCCCATCAGCATTCCCCCGACTAGTACGGGTGTCGGGAAGTTATCTGTAGAATTCATTGTCACAGAAGTCAATGGCGGAGATAGACAGATTCTTGATTAGTGCGGGTGTCAGGGGTTAGGGGGAGAAGGCAGGAGAATGGAGTTGAGAGGGAGAGATAGATCAGCCATGGTTGAATGGTGGAGTAAACTTGATGGGCCGAATGGCCTAATTCAGCTCCTATCACTTATGGACTTACGAAGTCCACTCTGCCATTTGGCTGATCTCTGCCTCCTAACCCCATTCTCCTGCCTTCTCCTCATAACCCTCGACACCCGTTCTAATCAAGAATCTGTCTATCTCTGCCTTAAAAATATCCACTGACTTGGCCTCCGCAGCCCTCTGTGGCAATGAGTTCCACAGATTCACCACCCTCTGACTAAAGAAGTTCCACCTCACCTCCATTCTAAAAGAGTAAAAGAGCGCCCTTTAATTCTGAGGCTGTGCCCTCTGTTCCCAGACTCTCCCACCAGTGGAAACTTCCTCTCCACATCCACTCTAACTATGCTTTTCACTATTAACACATAGGGCTCTTAAAGATAGCGGAGTCGGGGGATATGGGAAGAAGGCAGGAACGGGGTACTGATTGGGGATGATCAGCAATGATCACATTGAATGGCGGTGCTGGCTCGAAGGGCCAAATGGCCTACTCCTGCACCTGTTGTCTATTGTCTATTGTCTATTCTGTAAATTTCAATGAGGTCCCCCCTCAACCTTCTAAACTCCAGCGAGTACAGGCCCAGTGCTGTCAAACGCTCATCATATGCTAACCCACTCATTCCTGGGATCATTTGTGTAAATCTCCTCTGGGATCTCCAGATCCGGTTATTATCTTGGACTAACTCCATGGTATTCCTTACACAGTTATGGCTCCTACCTGGTGTGGAAAGAACTTGGTGGATTCACTGACGAGGCGCTGGTCCCTCTTGGTTTGTATGGAGCCCAACTTCTTCTCAACTGGGCGTGGAGTCCAATCTTCTTCAAGGCCCACAGAGTGGGCTGGGTACGTACACAACCACTATTCATCTGAATTATTTATATCTGTTTACTTACGAGAACATGTTCCCGATGTTGGGGGAGTCCAGAACCAGGGGCCACAGTTTAAGAATAAGGAGTAAGCCATTTAGAACGGAGACGAGGAAACACGTTTTCTCACAGAGAGTGGTGAGTCTGTGGAGGCCGGTTCTCTGGATGCTTTCAAGAGAGAGCTAGATAGGGCTCTTAAAGATAGCGGAGTCATAGATAAATCAGACCAATTCTTAACGAGTTGGTCTCCATTTGTCATCTTTTTGGAATCATATGGTGCAACAAAATTGTAGAAGCTAACTCATCCAGGACTGGGTGAGGGATGGTCAAGAATATAAATAATGATCTCCTTATTTTTCTTTTTTCTTTTCTAATCTCTTTCTTTCTATCTTCTTTTCTTCACTTTTCTTCTTTCACTCTTTTTTTTCTTTTTCACACACTATATATCTCACGTTTTTCTATTATCTATTATTATCTATTTTCTTTTTCTTTTTCTTCTTCATTATAATTTTTTAAAAAGCTGTACAAAAAATGTATGATGTCAATATATATTAGGCACTTTGGTGCCATGTGATTGTACTTCTAATAAAAAATAAAAATTTAAAAATAAATTTAAAAAAAGATAGGGGATATGGGGAGAAGGCAGGATGATCAGCCGTGATCACATTGAATGGCGGTGCTGGCTTGAAGGGCCAAATGGCCTACTCCTGCACCTATTGTCTATTGTCTATTGACTGCAGTTCCTGTTTACACACTGTGTTATTGTTGATCTTCTTCTTGCCGCAGGCTTTCGTCGAGTTGCTGTGCGTTTACGGGGCAGCGGCGGCCACCACGGTGAGTTGGCACCGCGTCAACAAGACCGCTGCCTACCTGATGCTGCCCTACATGGCCTGGCTGACCCTGGCTGGCGCTCTCAACTACCGCATCTGGAGGGACAACAAGCCCAAGGGAGAATAGTGCCGCTCGCCACACATGCATTCAACTCCATTCACGAGCGGACCAATGAGTCAAAATGAATTTATGAATGAGTTTATCGGCCAAGTATATTCACATACAAGGAATTTGCCTTGGTGCTCCGCCCGCAAGTAACAACACGACGTACAGTAAACAATTAAGAATAAATCCAAAACATTAAAACATTTAAGAATAACACATTACTGTTTAAACATGTGAATGAAATAAAATACCACAGCACAAGGAGGCTACAGAATTTTGGTTATTGAGTAGAAATAACCGTGGAAAAAAGCTGTTTTTTGATCTGAAACGCCACCTCCCCACGTCATATGTTCAAAGGTTCACGTTGATAGGAACATAATTAGGCCATTCGGCCCATCCAGCCTACTCCGCCATTCAATCGTGGCTGATCTATCTCTCCCTCCCAACCCCATTCTCCTGCCTTCTCCCCTTAACCCCTGACACCCGTACTAATCAAGAATCTATTTATCTATCTCTGCCTTCAAAAGATGTCCTCCAGAGATACTGACTGGCCCGCTGAGTTACACTTTGTAGACAGATACAGCGCTGGAGTAACTCCGCAGGTCAGGCAGCATCTCTGGAGAACGTGGGCCTGAAGAAGGGTCCTGAGTCCTGACCCTAAACGTCACCTATCCATGTTCTCCAAAGATGCTGCCTGACCCGCTGAGTTACTCCAGCACTCTGTGAAACGTCACCTATCCATGTTCTCCACAGATGCTGCCTGACCCGCTGAGTTACTCCAGCACTCTGTGAAACGTCACCTATCCATGTTCTCCACAGATGCTGCCTGACCCGCTGAGTTACTCCAGCACTCTGTGAAACGTCACCTATCCATGTTCTCCACAGATGCTGCCTGACCCGCTGAGTTACTCCAGCACTCTGTGAAACGTCACCTATCCATGTTCTGGCAGCATCTATGGAGCAAAGGAAATAGGCAACGTTTCGGCCCGAAACCCTTCCGGGTTTCGGCCCGAAACGTTGCCTATTTCCTTCAGGGTTTCGGCCCGAAAGGTTGCCCATTTCCTTCGCTCCACAGATGCTGCCTGAACCGCTGAGTTACTCCAGCACTCTGTGAAACGTCACCTATCCACGTTCTCCACAGATGCTGCCTGACCCGCTGAGTTACTCCAGCACTTTGTGTGTTTTCCTCATGATTCCAGCATCTGCAGTTCCTTGTGTCTACGTGGAACGCTGCTTCTCACGTGTGCGGTGCGTTTAATATTCACCCTTACTTAATACTTGTGCTCTGTTTGATTTGAGAGTGTTATTGAAATCATAATAATTAAAGAGAAATGAAATTTTCGACATGGAGATGCTTATGTTAATATTAATCTCAGTGTTTTATTTTGCACGAATCATGGAAGCCAGAGAACGCTGTACAAGAGTCAAGTCCAGACATGGCGACAGTCTTGCTAGCAACAAAAGTATTTCACTGGCCCTTGATGCACATAATAATAAAGAAACCAAATCATAAGGGTGGCACGGTGGCCCAGCGGGTAGAGCTGCTGCCTCACAGCGCCGGAGACCCGGGTTCGATCCCGACTACGGGTGCTGTCTGTACGGAGTTTGTACGTTCTCCCCGTGACCTGCGTGGGTTTTCTCCGGGATCTTCGGTTTCCTCCCCACACTCCAGAGACGTACAGATTCGTAGGTTAATTGGCTCGGTATCAATTGTAAAATTGTCCCTAGTGTGTTGGGATCGCTGGTCAATAGACAATGGGTGCAGGAGTAGGCCATTCGGCCCTTCGAGCCAGCACAGCCATTCAATGTGATCATGGCTGATCATCCCCAATCAGTACCCCGTTCCTGCCTTCTCCCCATATCCCCTGACTCCGCTATCTTTAAGAGCCCTATCTAGCTCTCTCTTGAAAGCATCCAGATAACCTGCCTCCACCGCCCTCTGAGGCAGAGAATTCCACAGACTCACCACTCTCTGTGAGAAAAAGTGTTTCCTCGTCTCCGTTCTAAATGGCTTACCCCTTATTCTTAAACTGTGGCCCCTGGTTCTGGACTCCCCCAACATCGGGAACATGTTTCCTGCCTCTAGCGTGTCCAAACCCTTAGAGCACGGACTCGGTGGGCCGAAGGGCCTGTTTCGAGGGATTAGAGATTAGAGATTCCTTTATTTGTCATTCAGACCTTTCGGTCTGAACGAAATTTCGTTGCCTGCAGTCATACATATAATAATAAATAACAAAACACACAATAAACACAAATTAACATCCACCACAGTGAGTTCACCAGGCACCTCCTCACTGTGATGGAGGCAAAAGTCTTAAAGTCTCTGTCTCTTCCCTCTTTGTTCTCCCTCTGCACTGAGGCGATCCAGGGTTCTGATGTTGTGACCCCACCGGGTGATGGTAAGTCAGTCCCGCGGCTGAATCCGTGCTCCGCGACGGGCCGGTTCAAACTCCGCGGCCCGGGGTGGTCGAAGCTGCCGAAGCTGCCGAAGCTGCCGCCCTCCAGTCCAGCGGACGCAGCTGTAGTTGCGGGAGCTCCAGAAAAACAGGTCACCAACCTGTGACCTGCGAGCTCCCGACGATGTCGTCCACTGGGCCCGCGGCCGAGCCTCCGGATTCAGGTCGCCACCAGTGTCTTTGGTCGCCACCGCCGGAACGCCACCGCAGCCCTGAAGCAGGCCAGCCTCGCGCTGGTAAGTCCTGGCTCTGCCTCCAGAGCCTCGAGGTCGGTCGGTCGCTCGCAGTTGGAGTTGGAGGCCGGCAGCTCCGCCATTAGGCCTCGGCGCAGACGGAGGCAGAGAAGGGGGATACGACAAGAAAAAGTCGCATTCCCCCGAAGGAAGAGACAAAAATCATGTTTCACCCCCCCACCCCACACATACACAACCCAATAAACTAAAATTTAACTAAAACAGGACAAAAGAAAACAACAAAAAAGTAACAAACAGACGGACTGCAGGCGAGCCGCTGCTGTTCGACAGCGCCGCCAATTTTACTTTTGAAAAACTTAAAAACCTGCAGCTTGTTTCGTACATATAATATAACATAATTTCGTACATAATGTAACATAATTTTTTAATACAATAGATAATAGCATATTTAATATTTAATGCAATAAACAATATAATATAGTGTAGCGGCACCTGCTGGTGCTCGCAAGTATCGAACCCTGCGGTCGGAATCCGCGCGCACGTGACTCTGGGAGGGGTCTTGTATTCGCGCGGTTTTCAGGGCTCTGCCCTTCAGACGTGGTGAGACCACCATTGTGGTCAAAGACCCTATAGCGAGCAAGATAGATCACTCGCCGAAAAAGACGTAGTACGGTCACGGGCAGATTCATGGGTAATTTTCGGCCCCATTTCCGTAACCGGCTTCCGTCTCTGCACCAAAGATCCCGTAGCGGAGCAAAGATACTAGTGCGGAGACGGAAGCCGGTTACGGAAACATCCTCAAAGTTATTTGGTAAAAATCTTCTCCTCATTTTCAGAATTATAATTTATTAACACAAACTGTTCCTCCGCAACGTTGATTACACTGCGAGTTGGGTCGGGTCCGGTTACGGAAATGGATGAAGAAAAGGCCCCCGTTCCGCTCCGTTGCGTACTACACGTCAGCCCATTGCATTTAGAAGGAGTGGTCTATCTTGCTCCGCTATAGGATCTTTGCTTCAGTCGTTGTGAGACCACCGTTGGCCTGTGGAATTCTCTGCCTCAGAGGGCGGTGGAGGCAGGTTCTCTGGATGCTTTCAAGAGAGAGCTAGATAGGGCTCTTTAAAAATAGCGGAGTCGGGATATGGGGAGAAGGCAGGAACGGGGTACTGATTGGGGACGATCAGCCATGATCACATTGAATGGCCTACTCCTGCACCTATTGTCTATTGTTGTGGTTAGTTGTGTCAGCGGCAATTGTTAAGACACGTTAGCGGTGAATCATATTGTGAATAAACCTGATTCAAATCAATCATCTGTTGTCTCCATCCGCCAAAATAGAACATTTAATACAATGTACAATGGCATATACTAGGTATGTTACAATACTTACCTTCAGTGGCGCTGTAATTCTGCCACTGGCCGTGTGCGCGATTTTGGCGCCTTTGTGTTGGGGGGCGGGGTTAAAACGCGAGTTTCTCCTACCTTGTCCTCGATTATATTTCGTTGGAGTGCAAGCTTTTGCTGAAGAGTCGTTCCGACGGGCGTTTTGTGTATTTTTAATTTTTATTCGCCCGACATGTTCAGCGCTGGAGTTATTTTAAAATCAGCTTCTAAAGCCGTCAACGCCTTAAGAGGCCTTTAATTCACATTTTAAGTTGCGAAACGGTGATTTTTTTCCCCGAACGAACCGGCAGTATTTTCCATGCCGATACGGGTTTAAATTCACAGCCCGACTGAAGCTTGAACTCAGGATTAGATGTAATTATATTTCATAACCTACGAACTTATCTCCTATGACGTATTATAAGTTATTCATTCCACCTTTTTTTCTTTTTTGATATTGAAATTCTTCTTTCTTTCTCTTCTTTCTCTCTATTTTTCTTTTTCTATCTATATAAAAAAACACTAGAAGCAGAATTAACTGACAATTGACAAATTTAATAATGTATGAATGATTGATGTATATGAAAAGTTTTTTTCTTCTATTCTATTATAATATGTTACTCTACACTGTAATATGTTTGCTTCTAATAAAAAAATTTATATCACAAAAAAATTCACAGCAAATGCAACGTTCCAAATGATCGCGTTCCAGAAAAACCCACTCGCAAGATGATTTAAATGGCCATTAATTTACAGGTATTAAACATTAAATTTATTCCATTTGGCCTATAAATCCATGACAATGAGATTTAAAAATTATGTTATATTGTGAATTCGTGTGTGAATGTTATTTGGACACTTAGGCTATTTAAAAATGTTAATCTATTCTTAAGAAATTGATAGATGTTTAGATCTAGTAATTGAATTTTGTAATTAGCTACAATTAGGTAACTAACTAATTATATGCTTTAATTTCATGTCATCTAAGTAAGATTGTTTCATATTTGTTTCAGAATGCTTCAATCTATAATAACTGAACATTTATTTCTGTTCTCTTAATTTTTAAGAAAGTTATGGGCTTTTGACTGTCCTCGATCACAGCTTTTGTGTTTAGTCAATGGAAAAGCAATAGGGAACAAGATGCTAATTTCCGAGTATGATAATGGCCATAACTTTTTTAACTGAAGATATGAAAGTGAATTAGGTGTCAAATTAAACTTCTTTTTATGCTTTATCTGATGGGATAAATTACAGACTTGATTTTTAAAATCTCAAAATGTTGTAACATTGCTACTATATAATATGTAATCGTTTCTCCAGCACTTTTGTCTACCTGTGTATTTTCTCACCCAAAGACCGTGCGAGAGTTGTGTGGCAGGGCAGTGAACAACATGCAGCTCTTTCTTGTGCAACCAACGTGAGTGGGGAATGGGAGGAGCAGTAATAGTTCCTGCCAGCCCTAGGCCTGCACGGAGCCAGCGCGACTGACAGCGGTGGAAGCTGCAAACATTAAGTGTGGGAATCACAGCGAAGGAACTGCTCGGTAGGAATCCCTGCCTCTGTTTTAAAAGTTGCGCTTTGGGCTTCCCACTTTAAGCAAGGTTTATGCCTTATTCCGACTGCTTTCCGCTCTTCTTTAAACTGCAGGCCGGTTCAGGGAACTTCTTCGTTGAGTACAAGTTTTGAAATAGTTGCATAAGATTTGCATATTAGTTGCATAAGTATGGAGGCGAGAAAAGTGCACGTTATTGCAGTGGCGGGCAAAATAGTGTCTCCCCCTCCCCTGACCCTCAGTCTGAAGAAGGGTCTCGACCCAATTCCTTCTCTCCAGAGATGCTGCCTGTCCCGCTGAGTTACTCCAGCTTTTGTGTCTATCTCTGGTTTAAACCAGCACCTGCAAGTTCCTTCCTACACATTAGTGGCACAGTGTTGGATAAAACTGAGGCTGCTGTGAAAATATGTTCCATTAGCTAGGGTACTGTCCGATTCACCTCTACCCCATTGCGGACATTGGACTTAGTCTGTGGAACTGATGCGCTACAATGCTGAGAACTATATTCTGTACTCTGTATCTTCCCCTTTGCTCTACCTATTGTACTGGAGTTTGATTTGATTGTATTTGTGTATAGTATTGTCTGATCTGATTAGATAGCGTGCAAGAAAAAGCATTTCACTGTGTAAAAACTCAAAGTGCTGGAGTAACTTTGTGAAACGTCACCTATCCATGTTCTCCCCAGATGCTGCCTGACCCGCTGAGTTACTCCAGCACTCTGTGAAACGTCACCTATCCATGTTCTCCCCAGATGCTGCCTGACCCGCTGAGTTACTCCAGCACTCTGTGAAACGTCACCAATCCATGTTCTCCAGAGATGCTGCCTGACCCGCTGAGTTACACCAGCACTCTGTGAAACGTCACCTATCCATGTTGTCCACTGATGCTGCCTGACCCGCTGAGTTACTCCAGCACTCTGTGAAACGTCCACCTATCCATGTTCTCCACAGATGCTGCCTGACCCGCTGAGTTACTCCAGCAAAGATAAACACAAAATGCTGGAGTAACTCAGCGGGACGGGCAGCATCTCTAGAGAGAAGGAATGGGTGATGTTTTGGGTCGAGACCCTTCTTCAGACTGGGACTGCATATCTTTCATTCACTTGTTCTATATCTCTCTACATCACCGTCTGTATCTCTCGTTCCCCTCTCCGCTGAGTCTCAGTCTTCTTCTTCTTGCGTGTGGCGTGCACAGCCTAAAGTTGTAGGACAACTTGTTCTGTTTGATCTTCCGTCTGTGCACGTCGGGTTGATTGCATTAGTCGAAACAGGGCGGACCACGTGAAGGTTGCAATCTCCCACCCAGTCACAGTTTGAAGAAGGGTCTCGACCTGAAAGGTCGCCCGTTCCTTCTCTCCAAAGATGCCGCCTCTCCCGCTGAGTTAAGGGCCTGTCCCACTTGCCAATTTGTTTGGCGACTGCCGGCACCATTGACTGTCGTATCAGGTGACCGAAAAATTCTGCCGTGACGTGGCGTGATGACGTATGACGCGGCGTGATGACGAATGACGCGGCGTGATGACGTATTGACGCACGGTGTTTTTTCAAGTGTCGCAACTTTTTTTTGTCGCCGCTGGATTTTGAAATGTTCTAAATCTTTTGGTGACCCTGATATGGCATGGCAAGGCAAGGCAAGGCATGGCAAGGCAAGGCAAGGCATGGCAAGGCAAGGCAAGGCAAGGCATGGCAAGGCAAGGCAAGGCAAGGCAAGGCAAGGCAAGGCAAGGCAAGGCAAGGCATGGCAAGGCAAGGCGAGGCGAGGCGAGGCGAGGCGAGGCGAGGCGGGGCAGGGCAGGGCAGGGCAGGGCAGGGCAGGGCAAGGCAAGGGCAAGGCAAGGCAAGGGCAAGGCGAGGCGAGGCGAGGCGAGGCAAGTTAAGTTAAGTTAAGGCAAGGCAAGTTTATTTGTATAGCACCTTTCAACCACAAGGTAATTCAAAGTGCTTTATATAAAACATTTAAAGCATTTGAAAGAAACACATATAAAATGACATTTAGATATAAAATGATTATTAGATTATTCAGATAAAATAATTACAAAATTAAAAGCAATCAAATAAAATATTTAAAATAGAATCAAACCAGGAATAGAAGTTACAGTGCAGTATAGGTAATTAATAAATTGTATTGTTTACTGAAAGGCAGCGGCAAACAGAAAAGTCTTCAGTCTAGATTTAAAAGAGCTGAGAGTTGCAGCAGACCTGCAGTTTTCTGGGAGTTTGTTCCAGATATGTGGTGCATAAAAACTAAATGCTGCCTCTCCATGTTTAGTTCTGACTCTGGGGACACAGAGCAGACCTGTCCCAGACGATCTGAGAGGTCTGGGTGGTTCGTAGCTAAGCAGAAGATCAGAAATGTATTTTGGCCCTAAACCATTCAGTGCTTTGTAAACCAACAGTAGTATTTTAAATGAATTCTTTGACAGACAGGAAGCCAGTGTAAAGACCTCAGAACTGGAGTAATGTGATCTACTTTTTTGGTCTTAGTGAGGACTCGAGCAGCAGCGTTCTGAATTAACTGCAGCTGTCTGATCGACATTTTAGGGAGACCTGTAAAGGACACTGTTACAGTAGTCGAGCCTGCTGAAGATAAATGCATGGACAAGTTTTTTCCAAATCCTGCTGAGACATAAGTCCTTTAATCCTTGATATATTCTTGTGATAGTAGGCTGACTTTGTGACTGTTTTTATGTGGCTGTTGAAGTTCAGGTCTGAGTCCATGACTACTCCTAAGTTTCTGGCTTGGTTTGTTGTTTTTTGCATTACCATTTGAAGCTGGGTGCTAACTTTTAATTGTTCTTCCTTGGCTCCAAAAACAATTATTTCGGCAGTCGCCGAAAAATTCGCCAAGTGGGACAGGCCCTTGACTCCAGCTTTTTGAATCTATCGCAGCAGTGCAGCGTAGGTTCACGAGATTGATCCCTGGGATGGCGGGACTGTCATATGAGGAAAGATTGAAAAGATTAGGCTTGTATTCGCTGGAGTTTAGAAGGATGGGGGGGTATCTTATAGAAACATTTACAATTATAAAAAGACTGGACAAGCTAGATGCAGGAAAAATGTTCCCAATGTTGGGCGAGTCCAGAACCAGGGCCCACAGTCTTAGAATAAAGGGGAGGTCATTTAAGACTGAGGTGAGAAAAAACGTTTTCACCCAGAGAGTTGTGAATTTGTGGAATTCCCTGCCACAGAAGGCAGTGGAGGCCAAGTCACTGGATGGATTTAAGAGAGAGTTAGATAGAGGTCTAGGGGCTAGTGGAGTCAAGGGATATGGGGAGAAGGCAGGCACGGGTTATTGATTGGGGACGATCAGCCATGATCACAACGAATGGCGGTGCTGGCTCGAAGGGCCGAATGGCCTCCTCCTGCACCTATTTTCTATGTTTCTATCTTTGATCAAATGCCTCTGTCCCTTTCAGACGCCAGGATGCCTCCAACCTGGGTACATGCCTTCGGCTTCACCGTGTTACCGCACACGGCAAGCGTTTTCCATTTGTCTTACCGGGAAGAGATCACCGGCTGGTACGCCGGGTTGAAGAAGCCGTCTTGGTGCCCGCCCGACTGGCTGATTGGTCCCGCCTGGTTCACGCTGTACACCAGCATGGGGTACGTGGCAGCTTGATCAACCTCCCCGCATGGTTGCAGCCAAACTACACAACTTCAGCCGTCATACCAGCAGAGTGAGCCCACTCGGCCCATCAGCATTCCCCCGACTAGTACGGGTGTCGGGATGTTATCTGTAGAATTCATTGTCACAGAAGTCAATGGCGGAGATAGACAGATTCTTGATTAGTGCGGGTGTCAGGGGTTAGGGGGAGAAGGCAGGAAAATGGGGTTGGGAGGGAGAGATAGATCAGCCATGGTTGAATGGTGGAGTAAACTTGATGGGCCGAATGGCCTAATTCTGCTCCTATCAATTATGGACTTACGAAGTCTACTGCACCATGTGACTGATCTAATCCCATTCTCCTGCCGTCTCCCCATAACCCTTGACACCCGTTCTAATCAAGAATCTGTCTATCTCTGCCTTAAAAATATCCACTGACTTGGCCTCCACAGCCCACTGTGGCAATGAGTTCCACAGATTCACCACCCTCTGACTAAAGAAGTTCCTCCTCACCTCCTTTCTAAAGGAGCGCCCTTTAATACTGAGGCTGTGACCTCTGTTCCCAGACTCTCCCACCAGTGGAAACATCCTCTTCCACATCCACTCTATCTATGCTTTTCACTATTAACACATAAGGCTCTTAAAAATAGCGGAGTCAGGGGATATGAGGAGAAGGCAGGAACGGGGTACTGATTGGGGATGATCAGCCATGATCACATTGAATGGCGGTGCTGGCTCGAAGGGCCAAATGGCCTACTCCTGCACCTATTGTCTATTGTCTATTCTGTAAGTTTCAATGAGGTCCCCCCCCCTCAACCTTCTAAAACTCCAGCGAGTACAGGCCCAGTGCCGTCAAACGCTCATCATATGCTAACCCACTCATTCCTGGAATCATTCTTGTAAACCTCCTCTGGGATCTCCAGATCCGGTGATTATCTTGGACTAACTCCATGGTATTCCGTACACAGTTATGGCTCCTACCTGGTGTGGAAAGAACTTGGTGGATTCACTGACGAGGCGCTGGTCCCTCTTGGTTTATATGGAGCCCAACTTCTTCTCAACTGGGCGTGGAGTGCAATCTTCTTCAAGACCCACAGAGTGGGCTGGGTACGTACACAACCACTATTCATCTGAAATGTTTATATCTGTTTACTTACGAGAACATGTTCCCGATGTTGGGGGAGTCCAGAACCAGGGGCCACAGTTTAAGAATAAGGGGTAAGCCATTTAGAACGGAGACGAGGAAACACTTTTTCTCACAGAGAGTGGTGAGTCTGTGGAATTCTCTGCCTCAGAGGGCGGTGGAGGCCGGTTCTCTGGATGCTTTCAAGAGAGAGCTAGATAGGGCTCTTAAAGATAGCAGAGTCAGGGGATATGGGGAGAAGGCAGGAACGGGGTACTGATTGGGGATGATCAGCCGTGATCACATTGAATGGCGGTGCTGGCTCAAAGGGCCAAATGGCCTACTCCTGCACCTATTGTCTATTGTCTATTGACTGCAGTTCCTGTTTACACACTGTGTTATTGTTGTTGTTCTTCTTGCCGCAGGCTTTCGTCGAGTTGCTGTGCATGTACGGGGCAGCGGCGGCCACCACGGTGACTTGGCACCGCGTCAACACCACCGCTGCCTACCTGATGCTGCCCTACATGGCCTGGCTGACCCTGGCTGGCGCTCTCAACTACCGCATGTGGAGGGACAACAAGCCCAAGGGAGAATAGTGCCGCTCGCCACACATGCATTCAACTCCATTCACGAGCGGTTCAATGAGTCAAAATGAATGAATGAATGAGTTTAATCGGCCAAGTATATTCACATACAAGGAATTTGCCTTGGTGCTCCACCCGCAAGTAACAACACGACATACAGTAAACAATTAAGAATAAATCCAAAACATTAAAACATTTAAGAATAACACATTACTGTTTAAACATGTGAATGAAATAAAATACCACAGCACAAGGAGGCTACAGACTTTTGGTTATTGAGTAGAGCTACTACTCGTGGGAAAAAAACAGTTTTATGATCGAAAACGCCACCTCTCCACGTCATATGTTCAAAGGATCACGGTGATAGGAGCAGAATTAGGCCATTCGGCCCATTAAGCCTACTCCGCCATTCAATCGTGGCTGATCTATCTCTCCCTCCCAACCCCATTCTCCTGCCTTCTCCCCTTAACCCCTGACGCCCGTACTAATCAAGAATCTATTTATCTATCTCTGCCTTCAAAAGATGTCCTCCAGAGATACTGACTGACCCGCTGAGTTACACTTTGCAGACAGATACAGTGCTGGAGTAACTCCGCGGGTCAGGCAGCATCTGTGGAGGACATAGATAGGTGACGTTTCACAGAGTGCTGGAGTAACTCAGCGGGTCAGGCAGCATCTCTGGAGAACATTGGCCTGAAGAAGGGTCCTGAGTCCTGACCCTAAACGTCACCTATCCATGTTCTCCACAGATGCTGCCTGACCCGCTGAGTTACTCCAGCACTCTGTGAAACGTCACCTATCCATGTTCTCCAAAGATGCTGCCTGACCCGCTGAGTTACTCCAGCACTCTGTGAAACGTCACCTATCCATGTTCCGGCAGCATCTATGGAGCGAAGGAAATAGGCAACGTTTCGGTCCGAAACCCTTCAGGGTTTCGGCCCGAAACGTTGCCTATTTCCTTCAGGGTTTCGGCCCGAAAGGTTGCCCATTTCCTTCGCTCCACAGATGCTGCCTGACCCGCTGAGTTACTCCAGCACTCTGTGAAACGTCACCTATCCATGTTCTCCACAGATGCTGCCTGACCCGCTGAGTTACTCCAGCACTTTGTGTGTTTTCCTCATGATTCCAGCATCTGCAGTTCCTTGTGTCTACGTGGAACGCTGCTTCTCACGTGTGTGGTGCGTTTAATATTCACCCTTACTTAATACTTGTGCTCTGTTTGATTTGAGAGTGTTATTGAAATCATAATAATTAAAGAGAAATGAAATTTTCGACATGGAGATGCTTATGTTTAATATAAATCTCAGTGTTTTATTTTGCACGAATCATGGAAGCCAGAGAACGCTGTACAAGAGTCAAGTCCAGACATGGCGACAGTCTTGCTAGCAACAAAAGTATTTCACTGGCCCTTGATGCACATAATAAGAAAGAAACCAAATCATAAGGGTGGCACGGTGGCCCAGCGGGTAGAGCTGCTGCCTCACAGCGCCAGAGACCCGGGTTCGATCCCGACTACGGGTGCTGTCTGTACGGAGTTTGTACGTTCTCCCCGTGACCTGCGTGGGTTTTCTCCGGGATCTTCGGTTTCCTCCCGCACTCCAGAGACGTACAGATTCGTAGGTTAATTGGCTCGGTATCAATTGTAAAATTGTCCCTAGTGTGTTGGGATCGCTGGTCAATAGACAATGGGTGCAGGAGTAGGCCATTCGGCCCTTCGAGCCAGCCATTCAATGTGATCACGGCTGATCATCCCCAATCAGTACCCCCGTTCCTGCCTTCTCTCCATATCCCCTGACTCCGCTATTTTTAAGAACCCTATCTAGATCTCTCTTGAAAGCATCCAGAGAACCTGCCTCCACCGCCCTCTGAGGCAGAGAATTCCACAGACTCACCACTCTCTGTGAGAAAAAGTGTTTCCTCATCTCCGTTCTAAATGGCTTACTCCTTATTCTTAAACTGTGGCCCCTGGTTCTGGACTCCCCCCAACATCGGGAACATGTTTCCTGCCTCTAGCGTGTCCAAACCCTTAGAGCACGGACTCGGTGAGCCGAAGGGCCTGTTTCCACGCTGTATCTCTAAATTAAACTAAACTACCTCCTCTAGCAGCTCGTTCCATAAACATACCAGCCTCTATTTAAATATACTGTACACAACAGCTACTGAGGAAAGGGACGGATAAAGTATTAGAGATTGCAAAAGAAAGACAAAGTCTCCTTGGGATGAAACACAACACAACAAAAACACAGTGTAGAAACAAGGAAGAATGGTCCTGACCTGAAACGTCACCTATCCGTGTTCTCCACAGATGCTGCCTGACCCGCTGAGTTACTCCAGCACTCTGTGAAACGTCACCTATCCATGTTCCGGCAGCATCTATGGAGCGAAGGAAATAGGCAACGTTTCCTATTTCCTTCAGGGTTTTGGCCCGAAAGGTTGCCCATTTCCTTCGCTCCACAGATGCTGCCTGACCCGCTGAGTTACTCCAGCACTCTGTGAAACGTCACCTATCCGTGTTCTCCACAGATGCTGCCTGACCCGCTGAGTTACTCCAGCACTCTGTGAAACGTCACAGAACACCCTTGCAGATCAATTTCCCTCCTGGGATGATAAAGTTCCATCGTACCGTATCATATGATAAATGCGGCACTTTATTTGTTAGCTGATGTATTTATGTTGAGAAGGGGGAGGATGGCGGAAGGCCGGGAACCACAGGCTTGTTATTGAACGTCTACTGATGGCTAGATGCCAGAGTCAATGATCACAGCGGAAACTACTAATCATTCAGCAACGCTGGGTGTTGGCAGATCCAGTTAACATGCTTTTACTGAAGGCAAATCATGTTTGACAAATCTCCTTGAATGTTTTGAGGAGGTGGCGGGCAGAGCTGATGGAGGTAAAACTCTGGACGTGGTGTTTAAGAAAGAACTGCAGGTGCTGGAAAAAATCGAAGGTTGACAAAAATGCTGGAGTAACTCAGCGGGTCAGGCAGCATCTGTGGAGAACATGGATAGGTGACGTTTCACAGAGTGCTGGAGTAACTCAGCGGGTCAGGCAGCATCTGTGGAGCGAAGGAAATGGGCAACCTTTCGGGCCGAAACCCTAAAGGAAATAGGCAACGTTTCGGGCCGAAACCCGGAAGGGTTTCGGGCCGAAACGTTGCCTATTTTCTTCGCTCCATAGATGCTGCCGCACCCGCTGAGTTTCTCCAGCATTTTGGTCTACCTTATCATTTATAGTGTGGTTCCGTATAGCTTACAAAGCACAGAAGTACACTGTGCCAGAGTAACTCAGCGGGACAGGCAGCATCTGTGGAGAACATGGATAGGTGACGTTTCACAGAGTGCTGGAGTAACTCAGCGGGTCTGGCAGCATCTGTGGAGAGAAGGAATGGGTGATGTGGTATGAAGAAGGGTATCGACCAGAAACCTCACCCGTTCCTTCTCTCCGGAGATGCTGCCTGTCCCGCTGAGTTACTCCAGCGCTCTGTGTCAGTCTTCGGTGTATCTGCAGCTCCTTCCAACACATTTTGTCCCACCCCCCCCGCCTTTCCTTCCAGCTCCACCCCCCCCCCCCACCATTACAGTCAGTCTGAAGAAGGGTCCAGACCCAAAACATCACCTGTCCATTCTCTCCACAGATGCTGCCTGACCCGCTGAGTTTCCTCAGCATTTTGTGATCGGACAAAACTACATTACTGCACGATAAATCTTGCTGGGTATTCCACAAGAATGCACGCCATTCTTTCCAAGTAGACTGGAACAGCAGTAGGATTCTGCCAGATGCCAATCCCGCAGACGATTCACTGAAACAATGCTTCCACTAAAATAAAATCACACGTATTTCTTGATGCACTCAGGCCAACATGTGGAAGGTGTTTAAGAAGGAACTGCAGGTGCTGGAAAATCGAAGGTAGACAAAAATGCTGGAGAAACTGCGCGGGTGCAGCAGCATCTATGGAGCGAAGGAAATAGGCAACGTTTCGGGCCGAAACCCGGAAGGGTTTCGGCCCGAAATGTTGCCTATTTCCTTCCGGGTTTCGGCCCGAAACGTTGCCTATTTCCTTCAGGGTTTCGGCCCGAAACGTTGCCTATTTCCTTCCGGGTTTCAGCCCGAAACGTTGCCTATTTCCTTCAGGGTTTCGGCCCGAAACGTTGCCTATTTCCTTCCCGGGTTTCGGCCCGAAACGTTGCCTATTTCCTTCCGGGTTTTCAGCCCGAAACGTTGCCTATTTCCTTCAGGGTTTCGGCCCGAAACGTTGCCTATTTCCTTCCGGGTTTCGGGCCTGAAACGTTGCCTATTTCCTTCGCTCCATAGATGCTGCTGCACCCGCTGAGTTTCTCCAGCATTTTTGTCTACCAACATGTGGAAGGGTTGGCTGTCAAAATAAACTTTTGGTGTGCAGGGAGCAGGCATAAAGGCGAGTGAACTTTGTAAAGAGCCTTTGTTTTTGTCACTTACAGGCCATTTCAGTTCATTGAGCGCAGCAACAGTGCGACAGAGAAACAGGCCCTTCGGCCCACAAGGACTGTGCCGAACAGGATGCCAAGTTAAACCAGCCTCCTCTGCCAGCACGTGATCCATAATCCCTCCATACAGTCGCAGTGGCGCAGCAGCGAATGCAGCGCCGGAGACCCGGGTTCGACCCCGGCTACGGGCGCTGTCTGTACGGAGTTTGTACGTTCCCCCCGTGGGTTTCCTCAGAGATCTTCGGTTTCCTCCCACTCTCCAAAGACGTGCGGGTTTGTAGGTTAATTGGCTTGGTGTAAATGTAAAAACTGTCCCTAGTGGGTGTATTATAGTGTGCGGGGATCGCTAGTCGGCGCGGACCCGGTGGGCCGAAGGGCCTGTTTCCGCTCTATATCTCGAAACAAATAAACAAGTCCATGTGCCTGTCCAAAAGCCTCTTAAACGCCCCTATCGTATCTGCCTCCACCACCACCCCTGGCAGCGTGTTCCCCAGGCACCCGCCAGGTTTTTGTTCAAAAACTCTGCCTCGTATAATTTGATTAGCAAATACGACAATGAATTATTTTTTTCATACACAACCGTAGAAATTAAATGTTTCAGAATCGTGTGAGGGGTGGGTAAAGTTATTAAATAGATATCTCTCTTAATCTCTCTCTTTTTATTTCCTTCCTTTTTTTTTTCACTACTTCATTTTTCTTCTTTTTCTTTTTTTTTTTCCTCTTTACCATTTCCTACCTTTTTGTTTGTCTCTTTCTTTCTTCGGGCTTTCTTTACTATTTCACGAACGAACACTTTCACCACTTTTTACGAACTCTCTTTTCCTCTATCTTTCCTATCTTCATTTTTTGTTTTATTGTTAAATTAAAAATATGAAGTTGTACGTGAACTGTGATATCTCAGTGTGTATTAGGTACTTATAGATACATAGTTACATAGAAAATAGGTGCAGGAGTAGGCCATTCGGCCCTTCGAGCCTGCACCGCCATTCAATGTACTACAATATTGTACTTACTTCTAATAAAAATTAAAAATTAAAAATTAAATATTTTTTTCCCCAAAGTCTGCTTCATCAATGATGCTGTCGTCATTTGTGAACTTCTGATTAGTTTGATAGAGTCGACCAGCTGAACTTTAGACTTTAGACATGCAGGGCGGAAACAGTCCCTTCGGCCCACTGAATCCGTGCCATCCTGCCAATCACCCCGTACACCAACACTACCCTACACACACTAGGGACATATTTACAATTTAACCAAAGCCAATTAACCTACAAACCTGCACGTCTTTGGAGTGTGGGAGGAAACCGGAGCGCCCGGAGAAAAACCCACGCGCAGGTCACGGGGAGAGCATGCAAACTCCGCGCAGACAGCGCCCGTGGTCAGGATGGAACCCGGGTCTCTGGCGCTGTGAGGCAGCGACTTTACCGCTGCGCCACCGTGCTGCCCTTATTTTTTTTCCATTTGATTCAGTTCAGTCCTGACTTTGATTCTCGCTTGTGCGGCCATCTCCTTTCGGTGCTTCCGGTTCCCGCAGTAATGCTGATTGGTTAATTAGCTCCTGTACACTTAGTGCAGAGACGTGGCAGAGAAAAACAGAGCAGAAGGGTACGTGAGAATTGGCAGAGGCAGAGGGGGAATCAAAGGGAGAACGGTGTGGATATCATCGCGCTTCTGGGAGCTAGCATGGACCAGAAGGGCCAAATGGCCTCCTTTGCTGTCACAAGTACCAAGATCACAACCTATCGACCCACGCTTTCATGGGCATCCTGGGGGTGGGGGTGGGGGTGGCTCATGACCTGCTGTTCAAGAATCAGAATGGTCTCGAGTAGTGGAGGCAGGGGATATGGGGAGAAGGCCTCAGAGGGCGGTGGAGGCCGGTTCTCTGGATGCTTTCAAGAGAGAGCTAGATAGGGCTCTTAAAAATAGCGGAGTCAGGGGATATGGGGAGAAGGCAGGAACGGGGTACTGATTGGGGATGATCAGCCATGATCACATTGAATGGCGGTGCTGGCTCGAAGGGCCAAATGGCCTACCCCTGCACCTATTGTCTATTGAGTGTCATCAGACAATTCAGCAGAGAAACCAGGCCCTTCGGCCCTCACTGTCTGTGCCAGACCAGACGCAAGGACCATTAACAGGGGCCAGCTGCCTAACTTAGAACTATTTCCTCCAATTCACTGTGATTGTCACTGGAATAACACAGAACTAGTGTGAATGGGTGTCCTCAGTCTGAAGAAGGGCCTCGACCTGAAACGTCGCCCATTCCTTCTCTCCAGAGATGCTGCCTGTCCCGCTGAGTTACTCCTGCGTTTTGTGTCTACCTTCGGTTTAAACCAGCACCTGCAGTCCCTTCCCACACATTTCCTCCGGGTGCTCCGGTTTCCTCCGGGTGCTCCGGTTTCCTCCCACATCCCAAAGACGTGCGGGTTTTGTAGGTGAATTGCCTCCCCTAGTGTGCGGGGAGTGGATGATAAAGTGGGATAACACGGGACTAGTGTGAGCGGGTGATCGATGGTCGGCCTGGACTCGATGGGCCGAAGGGCCTGTTTCCACACTGCATCTCTCAACTAAAACTGCACGTTAACAACATATGCTAGTAGAGTGGATAGGGGAGAACCAGTGGATGTGTTGTAGCTGGACTTTCAGAAGGCTTTCGACAAGGTACCACATAAGATTAGGATACAAACTTAAAGCACACGGTATTGGGGGTTCAGTATTGATGTGGATAGAGAACTGGCTGGCAAACAGGAAGCAAAGAGTAGGAGTAAACGGGTCCTTTTCACAATGGCAGGCAGTGACTAGTGGGGTACCGCAAGGCTCAGTGCTGGGACCCCAGCTATTTACAATATATATTAATGACCTGGATGAGGGAATTGAAGGCAATATCTCCAAGTTTGCGGATGACACGAAGCTGGGGGCAGTGTTAGCTGTGAGGAGGATGCTAGGAGACTGCAAGGTGACTTGGATAGGCTGGGTGAGTGGGCAAATGTTTGGTAGATGCAGTATAATGTGGATAAATGTGAGGTTATCCATTTTGGTGGCAAAAACAGGAAAGTAGACTATTATCTGAATGGTGGCCGATTAGGAAAAGGGGAGATGCAACGAGACCTGGGTGTCATGGTACACCAGTCATTGAAAGTAGGCATGCAGGTGCAGCAGGCAGTGAAGAAAGCGAATGGTATGTTAGCATTCATAGCAAGAGGATTTGAGTATAGGAGCAGGGAGGTTCTACTGCAGTTGTACAGGGTCTTGGTGAGACCACACCTGGAGTATTGCGTACAGTTTTGGTCTCCAAATCTGAGGAAAGACATTGTTGCCATAGAGGGAGTGCAGAGAAGGTTCACCAGACTGATTCCTGAGATGGCAGGACTTTCATATGAAGAAGGACTGGATAGACTCGGCTTGTACTCGCTAGAATTTAGAAGATTGAGGGGGGATCTTATAGAAACGTACAAAATTCTTAAGGGGTTGGACAGGCTAGATGCAAGAAGATTGTTCCCAATGTTGGGGAAGTCCAGAACAAGGGGTCACAGTTTAAGGATAAGGGGGAAGTCTTTTAGGACCGAGATGAGAAAAACATTTTTCACACAGAGAGTGGTGAATCTGTGGAATTCTCTGCCACAGAAGGTAGTTGAGGCCAGTTCATTGGCTATATTTAAGAGGGAGTTAGATGTGGCCCTTGTGGCTAAAGGGATCAGGGGGTATGGAGAGAAGGCAGGTACGGGATACCGAGTTGGATGATCAGCCATGATCATATCGAATGGCGGTGCGGGCTCGAAGGGCCGAATGGCCTACTCCTGCACCTATTGTCTATGTTTCTATGTTTCTAAATGGCCAACCCCTTATTCTTAAACTGTGGCCCCTGGTTCTGGACTCCCCCAACGTCGGGAACATGTTTCCTGCCTCTAGCGTGTCCAAACCCTTAATAATCTTATATGTTTCAATAAGATGCCCTCTCATCCTTCTAAACTCCAGAGTATGTCTCCAGCGCGTCCAAACCCGGGTCTCTGGCGCTGTAAGGCAGCAAATAGTCGCGAGGGTAAATCTGCCCCCACGTACACAGTAGACCATTCATCTGCCAGAGGAGGCAGAAACATTGTTGGAAGAACACATTCAATTTTTAAAAAGTATTTTATTTCCAGAAATCATAGTTACACATTTTTTTTCATTTCAATTTCACAGAAATCATCATCATCCCTTCATCCCCACATCATTAAAGATCAGACTACACTTTATAGGTACAGTTTAAAAAACAAGTTCTACATTGAAAAGGGCTTTTCCTGGATTAGGGGAATCAAGCAATTAAAACATATTCCAACAGCACTACCAAATCGTGAAAGGCCTGGATAGAGTGGATGTGGAGAGGATGTTTCCACTGGTGCGAGAGTCTAGGACCAGAAGTCACAGCCTCAGGATTAAAGGACGTTCCTCTTTGGCAAGGAGATGAGGAGGAATTTATTTACCCAGAGGGTGGTGAATCTGCGGAATTCTTTGCCACAGACGGCTGTGGAGGTCAAGTCAGTGGATATTTTTAAGGCAGAGATAAGATAGATTCTTGATTAGTTGGTCAATTGGTTCACCGTTACCTTTGGAAAGGCGTTGGGGATTGCACAATGAACGCCTGCCTTTCCGGCAACTCCCAATGATGAATGGTGAGGTACAGTGTGTATCTGGGGAAGAGTCCCAGCATCTGATCACTCGTGAGGCTTCCACAGTCAGTCAGCTGATCCACGGGTCTTGGTTTAACCGACTGTGGCTGTTATTATTATTTATTTGTGTCCAAGGTTTCTTTCCTCCTGCGCTTGTCCTTCCCCCAAAACCATGTGATTTTACTTCCCTGCAGATCCAGTCTGCAATTTCTCGTTCCCTGTCACACCCTCCAGTCGTTCTGCGGAGGGTGTTACACCCTTGGACTCGTTATGCGGCTAAAAGTCGTTTAGCTGCATTACAATTGAGGTGTGGTTCGAATATGGGTTGGTCTAAACTGTAGCATTCGCAGCGTTTAATCATCTTGCCATTCTCGATTAGTGCGGGTGTCGGGGGTTACGGGGAGGAGGCAGGAGGATGGGGTTAGGAGGGAGAGATAGATCAGCCATGATTGAATGGCAGGGTAGACCTGATGGGCCGAATGGCCTAATTCTGCTCCTATGAATTTATGAATGGGTGAGGAGGGGGAGAGATAGACCAGCCATGTTCAAGAAGGAACTGCAGATGCTGGAAAAATCAAAGGTAGACAAAAATGCTGGAGGAACTCAGCGGGTGAGGCAGCGTCTATGGAGCGAAGGGAAATAGGTGGCGTTTTGGGTCGGGCCACCCCACCCCCACCCCCACATCTCAACCCGAAACATCGCCTATTTCCTTCGCTCCATAGATGCTGCCTCACCCGCTGAGTTTCTCCGGCATTTTTGTCCACGATAGATCAGCCGCGATTGAATAACGGAGTAGGCTCGATGGGCCGAATGGCCTAATTCTGCTCCTGTTCCTTGTGACCTTATGAACACGAATGGTTCTTCCAGGCTCTCCCTCTGTGATTGACGTACCCAAAATGTGTTTGCAAAGTACCTGACGTCCCCAGCTCCCTATATGTCCATAGAACAATAAATGCTGGCATGACTTGTGAGCGTTACTCCGAGGCTCACCACTGAGGTACTTGGTTATAAACAGTGCTTTTACATCCTGCATGTTTAAACAAGTATAAAAACAATCACGCTAGTCATCGCAACCAAAACTATTAAGTTGTCTTCAAAGAAAAAAATATATATATATATATTGTGTGGTTAAAGCAGCTAGTGCCCCCACTGTGTTTGAATCAATAAACAAAACTAGCTGGAAAGGCTCACAGGGTCGGGCAGGGTCTGCGGAGGTTTAGTGTAGTTTAGAGACACAGCACGGAAACAGGCCCTTCGGCCCACCGAGTCCGTGCCGACCATCGATCGCCCGTATCCCACTTTCTCATCCGCTCCCGGCACACCAGGGGATAATTTACAAGGGGGGGGGGTGATTAACCTGCAAACCCCCCCCCCCCCGCACGTCTTTGGGATGTGGGAGGAAAGGCAGGTCACGGGGAGAACGTGCAAACTCCACGCAGACAGACAGCGCGCCGGAGATCAGGATGGAACCCGGGTCTCAGGCCCCGTGAGGTAGCGGGCTCTACGCGTTGCGTCACTGTGCCCCACCCCCCCCCCCCCCTGAAGGGATGCTCGACGTATAGGTCGAGACCCATCAGAATTGGTGCAGGTCCCTGGTCTGAAGCACTCAAGGGCCTGTCCCACTTACGCAATTTTTTTCGGCGACTTGCCGGCACCCGTCATGGTCGCAGCGGGTCGCCGAAAATGTTCAACATGTTGGAAATCCAAGCGGCGACCAGAACAAGGTACACGACCCTTTGGGAGACTACTCGCGACCATACAGGCGTCACGTGTCGACACGTCGCGGGGCGACGCCTGTATGGTGGTGAGTAGTCGCCCAAAGGGTCGTGTACCTTGTTCTGGTCGCCGCTTGGATTTTCAACATGTCGAACATTTTTCGGCCACCTGCAGCCGGCAAGTCGCCGAAAAAAAATAATCAGGTAAGTGGGACAGGCCCTTGACTTGGCCCTTCTGCTTCCGCAGATGCCGTTCGGCCCGCTGATTCCTCCAGCAGTTTGCTTGTAGCTCAGGCTACCAGCATTCGCAGATGCTTGCATCACCAGAGATCAGACACAGAAGCAGTACTGACTAAAGTGTTTTACACAATCCTTCACATACGAATACAGAGAAATCCCAAGGCTGCGGTATCCGATTGCATTGTTGTGAATAAAATCCCTTCGTTGAAAATTAACTTAAAACGATCGTCTAAAATGAGGGCAGTACGCAGAAATACGGTGAAGTTGTCAAGCACAACGGTTCCAAAAACCTAAGGCATTAGTGTGGTCATAGTGCGGTCAACACTGGACAATCAGAAGGTCGACCAGCTTCACTAAGGATGTAGGAGGGGGGAATACCTCAAAATATGAAGAGGTGGAGCTCTGGCAACGAAAACTTCTGTTGGGAACAAGTACAATTGCCAAGAAACAGAAGATAGACACAAAACGCTGGAGTAACTCAGCGGGACGGGCGGCGTCTCTGGAGAGAAGGGTTGGGTGACGCTTCTGGTCGTGATTCCATGGGGGGGGGAGGGAGATACAGAGGTAAGGGAGTGTAAGGTGTGAAAACAGGATAAAGGGAATGGAGATCAAAGAAGATGCAGAATAGATCGTCGTTAGTTGGGAGAAGGCGACAACAGAGGTCAAATGTAGTCGGAGACAGTGAAGGGCCTGTCCCACTTACGTGTCCTTGGCACGCAAATTACGCGACCTCGTGGTCGCATTGAGGCGTACGGGGCATCGTATGGCCGCGCGGGGCACGTCCACACTTAGAAGCGCGGAGGGGTATGTAGTTGTGCGCGACATCTTGTAGCGAACGAAAATCTTCGCGTGCCCACGCGTGCCTGTCGCGTAAATGACGGCCAAAGTGGGACAGGCCCAAGACCCTGGCGCGAGTCTGTGGAATTCTCTGCCTCAGAGGGCGGTGGAGGCTGGTTCTCTGGATGCTTTCAAGAGTGAGCTAGATAGGGCTCTTAAAGATAGCGGAGTCAAGGGATATGGGGAAGAAGGCAGGAACGGGGTACTGATTGGGGATGGTCAGCCATGATCACATTGAATGGCGGGGCTGGCTCGAAGGGCCGAATGGCCTACTCCTGCACCTATCGTCTATGATTGAACCACTGCATGATGCACTGCCTCTTGTCCTGGTGCATGGCTCGATGTAGTCATGTACAGCATGACTGGAGAGCAAGTAGGCATCGTTTATCACTGTATCTAGGTACACGTGGAGCCTGAGTGAATGGCAGAGATAGATAGATATTCTTGATTAGTAAGTGTCAGGGGTTATGGGGAGAAGGCCAGGAAATGGGTGATGTTTCGGCTCAGAATAAGTGTCTCGACCCGAAACGTCACCCGTTCCTTCTCTCCAGAGATGCTGCCTGTCCCGCCGAGTACTCCAGCTTTTCCTGTCTATCTTCAATGAGAAAACCGTTGCTGAGGTGAACAGTGACTGGGCGTTGGGGGAATGGATGGCACTGGGTTTTTGAGGGGAGCCTCTTTGGGAACAAGCACAGTTGATGGCAGATTACACGTTGGTCACTTGTCACATGGATAGGACAGGTTTGGAGGGATATGGACCAAACGCGGGCAGGTGGGACTAGTGTAGCTGGGACTTGTTGGCCGGTGTGGGCAAGTTGTGCTGAAGGGCCTGTTTCCACACTGTATCACTCTGTGACTAGTGTAGCTGGGACATGTTGGCCGGTGTGGGCTGAAGGGCCTGTTTCCACACTGTATCACTCTATGAACGAGCTCTAATCCTACATGCGAGTGTTTGTGCACATCTGTACCTAGGGATGGGAGGGGGAGGAAGTCTGTGAGGAGTCTCCAGTGAGACTTGGGAGACGCTTTGTGAAGTTTGCTGCCGAGAGCAAAGTGTGACACGGCAGCGCAGCGGGTAGAGCTGCTGCCTTACAGCAGCCAGAGCCCCGGGTTCGATCCTGACTACGGGTGCTGTCTGTATGGAGTTTGCACGTTCTCCCCCGTGACCCGTGTGGGTTTTCTCCGGGCGCTCCGGTTTCCTCCCACACTCCAAAGACGTGCAGGTTTGTAGGTTAATTGGCTCGGTGTAAATGTAAATTGTCCCTAGTGTGTGTAGGATAGTGTTCGTGTGTGGGGATCGCTGGCCGGCCTGGGACGAAGGGCCTGTTTCCGCGCTGAATATCTAAACTAAAAAAAAAAAAACTCTAGAAGTTGCATCTGAATGCTCGCCTTGTTTTTCTCGTACCTGCCAAAGAACAAGCGCTTCCTGAATCTGCTTATATCAGAAAACCTTTAAATAACTGTAGCAAGAATACTCGAGACATCAGAGGTATATCTTTCACTGGGAAATATACACGGTCGGCTAACATAGCATAACCCAGAATTGCCTACATTTTAATTTTACAACAGTGTGATCTCACCTCAGAATTATGTCAACACAATTTACTCCAGGCTAGACCGACTTTGGGCTGTATAGCACTGAGGATAAATAGTTTTAAAAAAACCCATACAATCCAATTTCTAGTCGCGCTTATCCAGTCTTCCCAAATGGATTGCTAAAATAGTCATTGAAATTAATATGTCTTCTCGAGAACAGAACCCCAGACATTAAAAAAAAAAATCCATCGATCGTTGATTGAGTGCGGCACCTCGGAGAAATTTACCTTCCAATTCAGCCTTTTTAAAATTCGTCCCCACGGAGAGGTGAAACTTGGAAGGTTTGTCGGTGAATTGGCGAGTCCTCGGGATTGGAAAGGCACTTGGGTATTTCACAGGGGCTGTGGTAAAACAGAGCGGCCACTCATCCAATGAGAGCAGAAAGTCATCTGATGCGCAAACCATGTCCAGTGTGACTTCACTCGCTGGCTCCTCGGGAAAGGACATTTGCTTTACTTGGACCACAGCGTCACCCCCCTCGCCCCCCCACCCACCACCACCCACCCACCCTGAGACCCTAACAGCATCTTTGTATTGCTCAGAATAAAAAAATAGATATAGTTTTCTTGGAATATTTTCAACACTTACAAACATGAATGAAGAGAGTCCTTTAAGGGGTCCGTCCCACTCGGCGATCTTTTTTTTCGGCGACTGCCAGCGTCATTGACAGGGTGGCCGAAAGATTTGGAACATTTAAAAAATCCAGCGGGGACAAAAACAAAATGTCGCGCCACTGGAGGAAACACGTCGTCACGCCGAGACTTATTCGGCGACCTGATATGTCAGTCAATGACGCCGGCAGTCGCCAGAAAAATCGCCAAGTGGGACAGGCCCTTTTAAAATATTTTCCTATGCCAGAGGGTCGGAAGACCATTAGTAGCCTGAGAATTGTGAGCAGCAAAGGCACTGATTTCAGCTGCATCTTACGTTAAAGCTTCACTTGTTTCTGGAGAGGG
>CM075979.1:88396601-88433422 GCA_038087875.1 Malacoraja senta | reverse complement strand
ACCATCCTACAGCAACCAGAGAGCGGCGCTGAACTGCTATCCACCTCATTGGTGACCCTCAGACTATCCTTGACCGGACTCTGCTGGCTTTACCTTGCACTAAATGTTAGGTAGACAAAAATGCTGGAGAAACTCAGCGGGTGAGGCAGCATCTATGGAGCGAAGGAATAGGTGACGTTTCGGGTCGGAGACCCTTCTGAAGACCCTTCGACCCGAAACGTCACCTATTCCTTCATCAGAAGGGTCTCGACCCGAAACGTCACCTATTCCTTCTGAAGAAGGGACTCTACCCCAAACGTCACCCATTCCTTCGCTCCATAGATGCTGCCTCACCCGCTGAGTTTCTCCAGCATTTTTTCTACCTTCGATTTTTCCAGCATCTGCAGTTCTTCCTTAAATTATTGCACTAAATGTTCTTCACTTGTACTGTAATGTAAATGTACGGGAATCCACTGTAAACACATCGTAAAACATACGGCTCGATAGTAATCCTTTATTGTCTTTCGTCTGACTGGTTAGCACACGACAAAAAGCTTTTCACTGCACCTTGGTACAGGGGACAGAAAACTGAGCTGAACTGAAACTGAACCATCCTACCACAACCAGAGAGCAGTGCTGAACTACTATCTACCTCATTGGACTATCTTTAGGTGGACAAAAATGCTGGAGAAACTCAGCGGGTGAGGCAGCATCTACGGAGCAAAGGAATAGGCGACGTTTCGGGTCGGGACCCTTCTTCAGACTGATGTGGGGGGGGGGGGGGGAAGAGGAAAGGAAGAGGCGGAGACAGTGGGCTGTGGGAGAGCTGGGGAGGGGAGGGGAAAGAGGGAGAAAGCAAGGACTACCTGAAATTGGAGAAGTCAATGTTCATACCGCTGGGGTGTAAACTACCCAAGCGAAATATGAGGAGGCTGCTCCTCCAATTTGAGGTGATCGGACTTTACCTTGCAATAAACATTATTCCCGTATCATGTATCTGTACGCTGTAAATGGCTCGATTGTAATCATGTATTGTCTTTCCGCTGACTGGTTAGCATGCGTGACAATAAACGAAACTGAAACTCAGACTTTCACATTTCTAAAGTATAGATTTGTTCTTTTGTTGAATTAGAATTTTAGTGAAGAACAGTGAATGCATGTGAGGTCTTTATCATAATCCACCAAGCTGAGAATCGAGAGTAATCGCCTTTGAATAATCCACTCAATGAGAATCGAGACTAATCACCTTTGTGACCAACTTTATAATGAACTAGACTAGGTGCCGACCCGCTGGGCCTTGTTCCCCCAACGCAATATTCCACCACTCACCCATAGCCCACAACTGCGCACGCGCGGCTGAGGGGGGGTCCCCCGTTGTAACGCGAGTCACGGCAACCCTCCCCCCCAACTGCGCCTCGCCATCCCTTTTCCTACCCCTATCTTCCTCCATTCCCCCTCATCCCCCAGCACTCACTCCCCTCCTCCTCTTCACACTCCCTCTTCTTCCCCCTCTCCTCCTCCCGTCCCCCACTTGTAAGGCGCTGGTCAGGCCACATTTGGAGCATTGTGAGCAGTTTTGGGCCCCATCTCTGAGGAAGGATGTGCTGGCTCTGGAGAGGGTCCAGAGGAGGTTTACAAGAATGATCCCAGGAATGAGTGGGTTAACCAACGATGAGCGTTTGACGCCACTGGGCCTGTACTCGCTGGAGTTTGGAAGAATGAAGGGGGGTGGTGGACCTCAATGAAACTTACCAAAGAGTGAAAGGCCTGGATAGAGCGGATGTGGAGAGGATGTTTCCACTAGTGGAAGAGTCTAGGACCAGAGGGCACAGCCTCAGAATAAAAGGACGTACCGTTAGAAAGGAGATGGGGAGGAATTTCTTTAGTCACACGTTGGTGAATCTGTGGAATTCATTGCCACAGACGGCTGTGGAGGCCAAGTCAATGGATATTTTTACGGCGGAGATAGACAGATTCTTGATTAGTGGGGGTGTCAGGGGTTATGGGGAGAAGGCAGGAGAATGGGGTTGGAGTGGGGAAGATAGATCAGCCACACTTGAACGGCAGGATAGACTTGATGGCCCGAATGGTCCAAACCCTTAACAATCTTATATGTTTCAATGAGATCCCCTCTCATCCTTCTAAACTCCAGAGTGTACAAGCCCAGCAGCTCCATTCTCTCAGCATATGACAGTCCCGCCATCCCGGGAATTAACCTTGTAAACCTACGCTGCACTCCCTCAATAGCAAGAATGTCCTTCCTCAAATTAGGGGACCAAAACTGCACACAATACTCCAGGTGTGGTCTCACTAGGGCCCTGTACAACTGCAGAAGGACCTCTTTGCTCCTATATTCGATTCCTCTTGTTATAAAGGCCAACATGCCATTCGCTTTCTTCACTGCCTGCTGTACCTGCATGCTTACTTTCAGAGACTGATGAACAAGGACCCCCAGATCCCGTTGTACTTCCCCTTTTCCCAACTTGACACCATTCAGATAATAATCTGCCTTCTTGTTTTTGCCACCAAAGTGGATAACCTTACATTTATCCACATTAAACTGCATCTGCCATGCATCTGCCCACTCCCCCAACCTGTCCAAGTCACCCTGCATCCTTATAGCATCCTCCTCACAGTTCACACTGCCACCCAGCTTTGTGTCATCTGCAAATTTACTAATGTTACTTTGAATCCCTTCATCCAAATCATTGATGTATATTGTAAATAGCTGCGGTCCCAGCACCGAGCCTTGTGGTACCCCACTAGTCACTGCCTGCCATTCTGAAAGGGACCAGTTAATCCCTACTCTTTGTTTCCTGTCTGCCAACGACTTCTCTATCCATGTCAGTACTCTACCCCAATACCAAGTGCTCTAATTTTGCCCACTAATCTCCTATGTGGGACCTTATCGAATGCTTTCCGAAAGTCCAGGTACACTACATCCACTGGCTCTCCCTTGTACATTTTCCTCAAAAAATTCCAGAAGATTAGTCAAGCATGATATCCCCTTCGTAAATCCATGCTGACTCGGACCGATCCTGTTACTGCGATCCAAATGTGCCGCTATTTCATCTTTTATGATTGACTCCAGCATCTTCCCCACCACCGATGTCAGGCTAACTGGTTATACTATTTTCTCTCTCCCGCCTTTCTTAAAAAATGGGCTAACACTAGCTACCCTCCAATCCACTGGATCTATAGAACATTGGAAAATGATCACCAATGCGTCCACGATTTCTAGAGCCATTTCCTTAAGTTCCCTGGGATGCAGACCATCAGGCCCTGGGGATTTATCAGCCTTCAGTCCCATCACGCTACCCAACACCATTTAGATTAGATTCGATTAGATTCACCTTTATTGTCATTGCACATAGTACAAGTACAGTACAACGAAACACAGTTTTGCATCTAACCAGAGTGCATAGTAAAGTGCTGATTAAGACAATATATACAAATGAGGATATTGTTTACAATAGATACAAATGAGGATATTGCTTACAATAGATACAAATGAGGATCCTCCCTAATGTGAATTTCCTTCAGTTCCTCAATCACCCCAGATCCTCTGGCCACTAGTACATCAGGAAGATTGTTTGTGTCCTCCTTAGTGAAGACGGATCCAAAGTACCTGTTCAACTCATCTGCCATTTCCTTGTTCCCCATAATAAGTTCACCTTTTTCAGTCTTCAAGGGTCCAACTTTGGTCTTAACTAATTTTTTCCTCTTCACATACCTAAAGAAGCTTTTACTATCCTGCTTTATATTCTTGGCTAGCTTACCTTTGTACCTCATCTTTTCTCATTGCCTTTTTAGTTATCTTCTGTTGCTCTTTAAAAGTTTCCCAATCCTCTGGTTTCCCGCTCATCTTTGCTATGTTGCACTTCTCTTTTATTTTTATATTGTCCTTGACTTCCCTTGTCAGCCACGCTCACCCCTTATTCCCCCTAGAATCTTACTTCCTCTTTGGAGTGAACTGATCCTGCATCTTCTGTATTATTCCAAGAAATACCTGCCATTGCTGTTCCACTGTCATCTCTGCTAGTGTATCTTTCCAGTCACATTTGGCCAGCTCCTCCCGCATGGCTCCATAGTCCCCTTTGTTCAACTGTAATACTGACACTTCCAATTTTCCCTTCTCCCTCTCAAATTGTAAAACTAAAACCTATCATATTATGGCCACTGCCTCCTAATGGCTCCTTTACCTCAAGTTCCCTTATCAAATTTGGTTCATTACACAAAACTAAATCCATGGTTTACTTTTAAATTAAGGATGATAATGATACCTGTCAAATGTCCATGTTCGTAGATACATAGAAAATAGGTGCAGGAGTAGGCCATTCGGCCCTTCGAGCCTGCACCGCCATTCAATATGAACATGGCTGATCATCCAACTCAGTATCCCGTACCTGCCTTCTCTCCATACCCCCTGATCCCCTTAGCCACAAGGGCCACATCTAACTCCCTCTTAAATATAGCCAATAAACTGGCCTCAACTACCCTCTGTGGCAGAGAGTTCCAGAGATTCACCACTCTGTGTGTGAAAAAGTTTTTCCTCATCTCGGTCTTAAAGGATTTCCGCCTTATCCTTAAGCTGTGACCCCTTGTCCTGGACTTCCCCAACATCGGGAACAATCTTCCTGCATCTAGCCTGTCCAACCCCATAAGAATTTTGTACGTTTCTATAAGATCCCCTCTCAATCTCCTAAATTCTAGCGAGTATAAGCCAAGTCTATCCAGTCTTTCTTCATATGAAAGTCCTGACATCCCAGGAATCAGTCTGGTGAACCTTCTCTGCACTCCCTCTATGGCTATAATGTCCTTCCTCAGATTTGGAGACCAAAACTGTATGCAATACTCCAGGTGTGGTCTCACCAAGACCCTGTACAACTGCAGTAGAACCTCCCTGCTCCTATACTCAAATCCTTTTGCTATGAAAGCTAACATACCATTCGCTTTCTTCACTGCCTGCTGCACCTGCATGCCTACTTTCAATGACTGGTGTACCACGACACCCAGGTCTCGCTGCATCTCCCCATTTCCTAATCGGCCACCATTTAGATAATAGTATGCTTTCCTGTTTTTGCCACCAAAGTGGATAACCTCACATTTATCCACATTGTACTGCATCTGCCAAACATTTGCCCACTCACCCAGCCTATCCAAGTCACCTTGCAGTCTCCTAGCATCCTCCTCACACCTAACACTGCCCCCCAGCTTAGTGTCATCCGCAAACTTGGAGATGTTGCCTTCAATTCCCTCATCCAGGTCATTAATATAAATTGTAAATAGCTGGGGTCCCAGCACTGAGCCTTGCGGTACCCCACTAGTCACTGCCTGCCATTGTGAAAAGGACCCGTTTACTCCTACTCTTTGCTTCCTGTTTGCCAGCCAGTTCTCTATCCACATCAATACTGAACCCCCAATACCGTGTGCTTTAAGTTTGTATACTAATCTCTTATGTGGTACCTTGTCGAAAGCCTTCTGAAAGTCCAGATACAACACATCCACTGGTTCTCCCCTATCCACTCTACTAGTTACATCCTCGAAAAAGTTCATAAGCGATAGGAGCAGAATTAGGCCATTCGGCCCATGAAGTCTCCTCCGCCATTCAGCCTGGCTGCCGAATTCTGCTCCTATATGTTATGAATTTATGAGTGCGGATTCCGTGAGGCGAAGGGCCTGTTTCCGCGCTGTATCTCAAAACTAAACTAATCAGTGCTGAAAGAGGCCATTCTGCCCACCGTGCTTGTGCTATCATAGAAACATAGAAACATAGAAAATAGGTGCAGGAGTAGGCCATTCGGCCCTTCGGCTATCTCTTCAGTAGACCTGTCCAATTTATCCCAAATTATCAATTTACGATGAGTTCCCGTCAGGCATGTCTGGGAACTTCCCTTTCCACACACCCATTCATAAATTCATAGGAGCAGAATTAGGCCATTCGGCCCATCAAGTCTACCCTGCCATTCAATCATGGCTGATCTATCTCTCCCTCCCAACCCCATTCTCCTGCCTTCTCCCCATAACCCCTGACACCCGCACTAATCGAGAATGGCAAGATGATTAAAACGCTGCGATTGCTACAGTTTAGACCAAACCATATTCGAACCACACCTCAATTGTAATGCAGCTAAACGACTTTTAGCCGCATAACGAGTCCAAGGGTGTAACACCCTCCGCATAACGACTGGAGGGTGTGACAGGGAACGAGAAATTGCAGACTGGATCTGCAAGGAGTAAAATCACATGGTTTTGGGGGAAGGACAAGCGCAGGAGAAAGAAACCTTGGACACAAATAAATAATAATAACAGCCACAGTCGGTTAAACCAAGACCCGTGGATCAGCTGACCGACTGTGGAAGCCTCACGAGTGATCAGATGCTGGGACTCTTCCCCAGATACACACTGTACCTCACCATTCATCATTGGGATTGGGAGTTGCCAGAAATTGGAAATGGGATTGGAAATTGTCCAATCTCAACGCCTTTCCAACGGTAATGGCGAACCAAGCCTTCAACATTTAGTTTAGAGATCCAGCACGGAAACAGGCCCTTCACCCCACCTGGTCCGCACCAACCAGCGATCACCCCGTACACTAGTTCTATACTGCACTCTTGATTAGTACGGGTGTCAGGGGTTCTGGGGAGAAGGCAGGAGAATGGGGTTGGGAGGGAGAGATAGATCAGCCATGATTGAATGGCGGAGTAGACTTGATGGGCCGAATGGCCTAATTCGGCTCCTATTTCTTATGACCTTATGACACACTAGGGACAGTTTACAGAAGCCAATTAAGCTACAAATATTGCTATTCTTGCTATTGAGGGAGTGCAGCGTAGGTTCACCAGGTTAATTCCCAGGATGGCGGGACTGTCATATGCTGAGAGAATGGAGCGTCTGGGCTTGTATACTCTGGAGTTTAGAAGGATGAGAGGGTATCTTATTGAAACATACAAGTTTATCAAGGGTTTGGACACGCTAGAGGCAGGAAAAATGTTCCCGATGTTGGGGGGGGGGGGGGAGTCCAGAACTAGGGTCCACAGTTGAAAAATAAGGGGTAAGCCATTTAGAACGGAGACGAGGAAACATGTTTTCACAAAGAGAGTTGTGAGTCTGTGGAATTCTCTACCTCAGAGGGCGGTGGAGGCAGGTTCTCTGGATGCTTTCAAGAGAGAGCTAGATAGGGCTCTTAAAGATAGCGGAGTCAGGGGATATGGGGAGAAGGCAGGAACGGGGTACTGATTGGGGATGATCAGCCATGATCACATTGAATGGCTCGAAGGGCCGAATGGCCTAATCCTGCACCTGTTGTCTCACCCCGGTCGCTCCCTCTTCTCCCCTCTCCCATGAGATGAGAGGAACGGACTTTTGAAAACGCACACACCTCCAGATTCAGGGACAGTTTCTTCCCGGCTGTTACCAGGCAACTGAACCGTCCTCTCACCAACTAGAGTGGTCCTGACCTCTCGTCCACCTCATTGGAGACACTTGGACTATCTTTAATCGCACGTTACCTTGCACTAAACTTTTTCCCCTTTATTCTGTATCTGTACACTGTGGACGGCTCGCTTGGAATCACGTAATGTCTTTCCACTGACTGGTTAGCACGCAACAAAAAGCTTTTCACTGTACCTCGGTACACGTGACAATAAACTAAGCTAGACTATGAAATAGACACAAAAAGCTGGAGCAACTCAGCGGGACAAGCAGAACCTCTGGTGGAAAGAAAGAGGTGGCGTTTCGGATCGAGACCCTTCTTTGGACTGAGAGTCAGGGGAGGGATATAGACGGTGATGCAGAGAGATATAGAACAAATGAATCAACGATGCGCAAATAAGTGACGATGATAAAGGAAACAGGCCATTGTTAGCTGTGGGCTAGGTGAAAACAAGTTACAGACAATGAAACTAAACTATGGACCTATATCGGACACATGCCAGAAATGAAATTCCTCGTACGTTGCAAAACATACTTGGCGAATAAAGTGTGATTCTGATTCTGATTCTGGTGCCAGAAATTATTCGAAGACACCAATCTCAAATAAAAAACTGATGAGCAACAATCCCATGTCTCAAGTTTGAATTTGCTGTTTTTTCACCAATCTAAAAACCAAGAGCATAACAAGAGGCAAATTAAATCCACCAATTAGTTCCCAGCGGTATTGAATTTCCATTTAATTTTGTTCAGCATGTTTGAAGACAAGTCTCCGCTGGATTACATCACCCAAGCTGTATTGCCAATTAGAGAGCAATTGCCAAGGGAAGCCAAGGCAACAGGTGGCCATGTGTACGTTGGCTGCTACCCACATTAAATGTTCATGTAGACAGGGATAAGGGGAGCAGATAAAGAGAGGGCCGTTCTTTATCTACAACGATACACCAAAGCGAAAGCTTTCCGATTTGCGATCAGGGCGACTGGCCAGTGTTCAATCAGGAAAAACTTAAATAGAAGGTCGCAGAATAATCCTTTGTCCTTCATCATCCAACTGTCAATAATGGAAACCGGGAAAAAATGGATTGATTAATTGGAAGTTACAGCGTGGAAACAGGCCCCGACAGTCCAGGCCGACCATTGATCACCCGTTCACACTAGTTCTGTGTTATCCCACTTTCTCGTCCACTCCCTACACCAGGGGTGTCAAACTACCGGCCCGCGGGCCGCATCCGGCCCACGAAGGAGTATATTCACGACCATTTATTATGTATCTGTATGGCAGCCGCTCCCTCTCGCCGCGCTCTCTCTCTCTCTCTCGCCATGCTCTCTCTCTCTCCCACCGTGCTCCCCTCTCTCCCACCACGCTCTCTCTCCCACCGCTCTCTCTCTCCCTCGCCGTGCTCTCTCTCTCTCCCTTACCGTGCTCTCTCTCCCACCGTGCTCCCTCTCTCTCCCACCGTGCTCCCTCACTCTCCCACCACGCTCTCTCTCTCCCACCGCTCTCTCTCTCCCTCGCCATGCTCTCTCTCTCTCCCACCGCGCTCTCTCTCTCCCACCGCTCTCTCTCTCCCTCGCCGTGCTCTCTCTCTCTCCCACCGCGCTCTCTCTCTCCCTTACCGTGCTCTCTCTCCCACCGTGCTCTCTCTCTCTCCCACCGCGCTCTCTCTCTCCCTCGCCGTGCTCTCTCTCTCCCACCGTGCTCTCTCGTCGCGCTCTCTCTCTCTCTCGCACCGTGCTCTCTCTCTCTCTCGTCGCGCTCTCTCTCTCTCTCTCCCACCGTGCTCTCTCTCTCTCCCTCGCCGTGCTCTCTCTCTCCCACCGTGCTCTCTCTCTCTCTCTCGTTGCGCTCTCTCTCTCTCTCCCACCGTGCTCTCTCTCTCTCCCTCGCCGTGCTCTCTCTCTCCCACCGTGCTCTCTCTCTCTCTCTCTCTCTCCGCGCTCCCTCTCTCTCTCCCGCCGCTGTCTGTGCCGCCTGCTGCGGACGGCTTGGGCGCTCCCATCCCCCTCTCCGTGGTTGGCCCCCGCGGTTGCCATGGGGACGGTTGCTCAAACAGACAAGATGGCGGCGCTGAGCTCCCCTTGGTCTCGGGCGGGCTGGCTGGCGTTCGCCCGTGCACAACTGATCCGGCCCGCACGAAGTCGCATTTTGCCCAATGCGGCCCGTGACCCAAATGAGTTTGACACCCCTGCCCTGCACACTAGGGGGAAATTCACAGAGGGACGACCCGACTGGCCTACAAACTCCCCGCACATCTTTGAGATGTGGGGGGGGAAACCGGAGCACCCAGGGGAAACCCACGCGGTCCACAGGGACAACGTGCAAACACCACACACAGATAGCACCCGAGGGCAGAACGAACCCGGGTCTCTGGCGTTGTGAGGCAGTGGCACTCCCCCGCTGCACCATCATAGCTGTATCATTTCTAATAATTGTCCTAAACCAGGAAGATTTAAGATTAAATCTCTCCCTTCCTTCTCTCCAGAGATCCTAACCCGACCCGCTGAGTTACTCCAGTACTTCGTGCCTCTCTCTTTGGTTTTTAAACTGGTTAAGCACGCAACAAAAGCTTTTCACTGTATCTCAGTACACGTGACAATAAACGAAACTGAATGGAACTAGCATCTGCAGTCCCTTCCGACACAGAGTTAAGACAAGGTGCTTTATCGGCTGCTATTAACACAAAGCTGCAAGACAAACAGGAGCATCCTCCAGAGACTGCAAATACCAAATGGGAGAATTTTCCCCGTAACCCAGAGGTAGCAGCAACACAAGTATGTTGGAGGTTCCCTCAGCTGTGGCTAGATTAGTCTTTTTCCCCCATTAATCACCTACCTGAGGCAGGTGTAGCAGGTGAAAAGCACGTGAGGCACCGCCGTCACCGCCAGACCTCACGCCTGCCGCCGCTTCACCGCTGCCGAGGCCTCCCCGCTGTTGACGCCCCCACTTCACGCCGACCCGGCCCCCAGCCGCGGGCTCCGCCAACCCGGACTCCGACCCGCGAGGCCACGACTTCTACGCGGCGATCCGGGAGGCATGGAGACGGCGGCGCCTCGATAAGGCCCCCGACCGTGTTCCCAGTCCGCAGTCGCCACACGCACGCGGCCCATACAGGCCCAGAGCCTACAAGTTCTCCACAAACATTAACCCAGTCACGCCCAGAATCATCTTGTAAACCTCCTCTGGACCCTGCCCAAAGACAGCACATCCTTCCTCAGAGATGGGCCCAAACTGCTCACAGGTTCTATGAAATCTTTACCTCTATATAAACATAGAAACATAGAATATAGGTGCAGGAGTAGGCCATTCGGCCATTCGAGCCTGCACCGCCATTCAATATGATCATGGCTGATCATCCAACTCAGTATCCTGTACCTGCCTTCTCTCCATACCCCCTGATCCCTTTAGCCACAAGGGCCACATCTAACTCCCTCTTAAATATAGCCAATGAACTGGCCTCAACTACCCTCTGTGGCAGAGAATTCCACAGATTCACCACTCTCTGTGTGAAAAAGAAAATTCTCATCTCGGTCCTAAAAGACTTCCCCCTTATCCTTAAACTGTGACCCCTTGTCCTGGACTTCCCCAACATCGGGAACAATCTTCCTGCATCTAGCCTGTCCAACCCCTTAAGAATTTTGTAAGTTTCTATAAGATCCCCCCTAAATTCTAGCGAGTACAAGCCGAGTCTATCCAGTCTTTCTTCCTATGAAAGCCCTGCCATGCCAGGAATCAGTCTGGTGAATAACTCAGTGAAATTGCCATTTTTGTGTAACATGCCTCCATTACGGGTGGCACAGCGGGTACTGCCCCGGCCTCACAGCGGCAGAGACCCGTGTTCGATCCCGACTTCGAGTGCGGTGTGTGCGGAGTTTGCACGTTCTCCCTGTGGACCGCGTGGGTTTCCCCCGGGTGCTCCGGTTTCCTCCCACATCCCAATGACGCGCGGGGGTCTGTCGGTGAATTGGCTTCTGTACATCGCCCCCCCGAGTGTGCAGGGAGTGGATGAGAAATTGGGACAACGTGGAACTAGTGTGCACGGGTGATCAACGGTCGGCGTGGGCTCGGCGGGCCGAAGGGACTGGATTTCTAAAGACAAAAAAAAGTAACGAATGACCACAGGTTTACCTCATTTACCTCATTTACTCCCAGCTCCTTTCTTTGGTGATAGAACTCCAAGTTACGGTCAACTCCAGGAACGTTGTTCCCTTGTCCTTGCACGCGTTCATTCCAGTCAGTGAATTCTAAAAAAAGACAAGACGAAAATTAGCTCATCGCCAGATTGCCTGGAAATTAATAAGGACACAAATAGTCGTCAGGGTGCTTCTTTCATTAGGGGAGAGATTAAAGCTGCTGCTTGCAAAATGAATATCGACACAAAGTGCTCGGGTAACTCAGGGGTCATGGGGAGAAGGCAGGAGAATTGGTTTAGGAGGGAGAGATTGAATGGCGGAGTAGACCTGATGGGCCGAATGGCCTAATTCTTCCCCTGTCACTTATGATCTTCCTCAGGTAGGTCGTTCCACCTGTCAGAAAGGCCAGCCACTCAGATCCCCTTTAAATCTCCCCCCTCTCACCCGAACCGTTACCCTCCAGCCCTGGACACTGTTAGCCCGGGTAAAATACTGTAAAATCCCAAACCCCAGGTAGTTCCGTCAACCTCTGTCAGCTATAACAACCATCGATGTCTACCAATTCCACAGTTAGGGCACTCTACCCCATTGCGGACATTGGACTTGGTCTCTGGAACTGGGGCGGCACGGTGGTGCAGCGGTAGAGTTGCTGCCCCATAGCGGTAGAAACCAGGGTTCGACTCTGGCTACGGGTGCAGTCTCCACAGAGTTTGTACGTTCTCCCCGGGACCTCCAGGATCCCCAGTTTCCTCCCACACTCTAAAGACATAAAGACACACTAGAGGCAGGAAACATGTTCCCGATGTTGGGGAGTCCAGAACCAGGGGCCACAGTTTAAGAATAAGGAGTAAACCATTTAGAACGGAGACGAGGAAACACTTTTTCTCGCAGAGAGTGGTGAGTCTGTGGAATTCTCTGCCTCAGAGGGCGGTGGAGGCCGGTTCTCTGGATACTTTCAAGAAAGAGCTAGATAGAGCTCTTAAAAATACGGAGTCAGGGGATATGGGGAGAAGGCAGGAACGGGGTACTGATTGGGGATGATCAGCCATGATCACATTGAATGGCGGTGCTGGCTCGAAGGGCCTACTCCTGCACCTATTGTCTATAGCTTTTTAGGCTAATTGGCTTCGGGTAAAATTGTGAATTGTCCCTAGTGTGTGTAGGATAGTGTTAGTGTGTGGGGATCGCTGGCCGGCACGGGCTCGGTGGGCCGCAGAGCCTGTTTCTGCGCTGTATCTCAAAACTAAACTAAAGGGATGCACAACAAGAACTATATTCTGCACTCTGCATCTTCCCCTTTGCTCGAACCTATGGTGCTTGAGTTTGGCTTGATTGTATTTACGTAGAGAATTATCTGATATGTGGAAGAAAGAACAGCAGATGCTGGTTAAAATTGACGGTAGGCACAAAATGCTGGAGTAACCCATCGGGTGGAGGAACTCAGCGGGTCAAACGTCGACCATTCCTTCTCCCCAGAGATGCTGCCTCACCCAAAGTCAAAGTCACATGTATTTGTCACATACACACAATGCACAACAGCATTTAACACAAGCATCCACCCCAGCGTTCTTCACTGTGGTGGAAGGCAATAAAGTCAGTAAGTAAGTAAGTTTATTGGCCAAGTATTCACATGCAAGAAATTTGCCTTGGTTCAGCCAGTTCAGTTCAGCCATTCCACCTCCCTTGCTCATGGGGGGGATGTTTGTGTTAAATTCTATTGTGTATCGTGTGTTCTGTTTTTCAGTGTGTCGCTGCTGGCAAATTCAATTCACTGCACCTTCGGGTGCACGTGAGGAATAAAGTTGACTTTGACTTTGGGGTGAGGCATCAATATCAATATCACAAATCAGTTTTTATTCGTCACATTGTACATAAAGTGCAAGTGAAATGAATTTGCCAACAGCGGTACAATGAGAAAGAAAGAACACACAAAACCACAATAAAACTATAACACAAACACCCGCCACAGCATTCATCACTGTGGTGGAAGGCACAACAATTGGCCAGTCCTCCTCCATTTTTCCCCCGTGGTCGGGACCTCAACCCTCCGCAGTCACCGCTGCGGGCGTCCAGATGTGTAGACAAGGTAAAGTCCAGATAAAGTCCAGGTAAGTCCTGAATCGTTGCTTCCCCACCGCGTATATATAACTTCTCTTTTAAACACTTAACTAGATTTACATAGAGCTCTACATTCAATGTGTATTTTGAGACTGGGCTCACATTTAGGTTATAGCTGTTATTAATGTAATCCTGATCCCTACGTATCAATGTCTTGTTATGTTTAACATGATTCTTTTGTTGTCTTGTTTTTGTTTTTGAAAAGAACCAATAAAAAGATTTTAAAAGAAAGAAAGACTTTGGGTGAGGCAGCATATCTGGAGACCCAAGGGTCTCGACCAGAAACGTCGCCCATTCCTTCTCTCCAGAAATGCTGCCTCACCCGCTGAGTTACTCCAGCACTTTGTAGTATCCGATATCTTTGGACAGCATACAAAACACAACCGTTTATTGCAGCTCGATACAAAAAAGTGTTCGGCACGGACATGAAGGGCCGAGATGGCCTGTTTCCGTGCTGTAATGGTTATACGGTTATATGACAATATTAAACTTAATGCATGACATTTATAAATGCAAGAGAATTCATCATTTGTCATGCTGTTATTCAATCAATTCATTAAATAGCTTTCAAAATCTTTCACCATATTTTCACCCTGCGCTCAATAACTTTGGCTGGTTACAGCTAATTCATAATTCATAGGAATTCATTTCAAGATTCATACAGCGGTTTCAAAAGCGCGGTTACTGTGAAAATCCTCTCCACACATTGGAATTACTCAAAGGCTTTCCTATATTTATACCTCGATTACTTGTCCAAAGCCGCTTACTATTTTAAGAGACTCAGGGCTTGCAGTTTGGCTCCGGGAGCCGTCTTTTCGTGTTATTTTAAGAACTGCTTCCACAGTGTGCCCCAGCACTTGAATTCAACTATTTTACAATGGCGCCTTGACAGATTCACAACCCACGTTAAAACGTTGAAACATATAGGATTGTTAAGGGCTTGGACACGCTAGAGGCAGGAAACATGTACCCGATGTTGGGGGGAGTCCAGAACCAGGGGCCACAGTTTAAGAATAAGGAGTAAGCCATTTAGAACGGAGACGAGGAAACACTTTTTCTCACAGAGGGTGGTGAGTCTGTGGAATTCTCTGCCTCAGAGAATTCCACAGACTCACCACTCTCTGTGAGAAAAAGTGTTTCCTCGTCTCTCCACTCTCGGAGGCAGGTTCTCTGGATGCTTTCAAGAGAGAGCGAGATAGGGCTCTTAAAAATAGGGGATATGGGGAGAAGGCAGGAACGGGGTACTGATTGGGGATGATCAGCCATGATCACATTGAATGGCGGTGCTGGCTCGAAGGGCCGAATGGCCTACCCCTGCACCTATTGTCTATAAAAAGGACCATTTTGTGACCTTTGGATTTAGTTTTTCCTGATTGAATGGATTCGGTGGGCCGAAGGGCCTGTTTCCATGCTGTATCTCTAAACTAATCGAAAACTCTACATAGTCACATTAATTGCAAGATGTTAATCAGTGAGGATAATAATTTTGGAGAAATAACGCCTTGGTCCTCCATACATTGTCCCCTTTAACACCACTGTTGTTTAGAATCTGTATTTCATCCGCAGTTTCCCACTGAACTGCCAGGCATATTTGGCCTTGTACAGTTGTCTTCACTGCTACTGCTGCTCTAATGTTACTTCCAACTTCTTCCGCACAGCCCACATTCCTTCCTGAGCCTCGACAAACATGCAGAAATAGATCTGTTAGACAACCTATCTTTTCCTATCGGATGGTGTGGCCTTCACGTACCATATCTGAGGAAGGATGTGCTGGCTCTGGAGAGGGTCCAGAGGAGGTTTACAAGAATGATCCCAGGAATTGTTCACGAAAGGACTGCAGATGCTGGAAAAATCGAAGGTAGACAAAAATGCTGGAGAAACTCAGCGGGTGAGGCAGCATCTATGGAGCGAAGGAAATAGGTGACGCTTCAGGTCCCGAAACGTCACCTGTTCCTTCGCTCCATAGATGCTGCCTCACCCGCTGAGTTGATCCCAGGAATCCCAGGGGTTAACCTATGATGAGCGTTTGTCGGCACTGGGCCTGTACTCCACCATTTTGTGCCTGCCTTTGGTGTAAACCAGCATCTGCAGTTCCTTCCTCCACGTTGAGAGAAGTGGTGAGTCCGTCCCGACCCCACCACAAAGGCAGCCTAACACGGTTGCGGAGGAAGCCCTATCTGTTCTGCAACATCCACTTAGTTTAGTTCAGAGATACAGCGCGTAAACAGGCCCTTCTGCCCACCGAGTCTGCACCGACCAGCGATCCCCGCACATTAACACATCCACACTAGGGACATTTTACACATACACCAGGCCAATCTGCCTGCAAACCTGTACGTCTTTGGAGTGTGGGCGGAAACCGAATATCTCGGAGAAAACCCACGCAGGTCACGGGGAGAACGTGCAAACTCCGTACAGGCAGCGCCCGTAGTCGGGATCGAACCCGGGTCTCCGGCGCGGCATTCACTGTAAGGCAGCAACTCTACCGCTGCGCCACCGTGCCGCCCTAATAGCCACTTAGATAGCAAGGCAAGAATACTGTGTAGGAAGGAACTGCAGATGCTGGTTTACACCGAAGGTAGACACAAAGAGCTGGAGTAACTCGGGGGAGGTCTGGCGGCATCTCTGGAGGGAAGGAGCGGGTGACGCTTCGTCAGACTGAGAGAGGAAAGCATCGTGTCGGGTTGCATCACACCTTGTTATGGGGGAACAGCTCTGCCAAGACAGCAGGAAGCTGCAGGGGGTTGTGGACACAGCCTAGTCCATCACACTGACCCACCGAGTCCATACGCACCATTGAACCAACCATTACACTAATCCCACACTAACCCAACTTCACTGCCGTCATATAGAAACATAGAAAATAGGTGCAGGAGTAGGCCATTCAGCCCTTCGAGCCTGCACCGCCATTCAATATGATCATGGCTGATCATCCAACTCAGTATCCTGTACCTGCCTTCTCTCCATACCCCCTGATCCCTTTAGCCACAAGGGCCACATCTAACTCCCTCTTAAATATAGCCAATGAACTGGCCTCAACTACCTTCTGTGGCAGAGAATTCCAGAGATTCACCACTCTCTGTGTGAAAAATGATTTTCTCATCTCGGTCCTAAAAGACTTCCCCCTTATCCTTAAACAGTGACCCCTTGTTCTGGACTTCCCCAACATCGGGAACAATCTTCCTGCATCTAGCCTGTCCAAACCCGTAAGAATTTTGTACGTTTCTATAAGATCCCCCCTCAATCTTCTAAATTCCAGCGAGTACAAGCCGAGTCTATCCAGTCTTTCTTCATATGGAAGTCCTGCCATCCCATGAATCAGTCTGGTGAACCTTCTCTGTACTCCCTCATCGATTGTCATCTATTACCCCCCCCCCCCAGACCCTCACCCACACAGAGGGCTAATCTACAGTGGACAATTAACCTATGGTGGCGGCAGGGTGGCAAAGCAGTGGAGTTGCTGCCTCACAGCGCCAGAGACCAGAGTTCGATCCTGACTACGGGTGCCATCTGTCCTAGTTTGTACGTTCTCCCCGTGACCGCGTGGGTTTTCTCAGGGTGCTCCGGTTTCCTCCCACACTCCAAAGGCGCGCAGGTTAGTAGGTTAATTTGCTTCGGTAAAATTTGGTAAATTGTCCAAAGTGTGTAGGATAGTGTTAGCGTGCGGGGATCGCTGGTCGGCGCGGACTCGGTGGGCCGAAGGGCCTGTTTCCGTGCTGTATCTCTAAAGGCTATCAAGGCTACATTTTCCTACGCAGAAATGAGCAGGGAAATGAGGTTGCTCTGTCAGTCACCGTTGACTTTGTGGGCCAAATTGAGTTTGAGTTTAGTTCATTTTGACTTTTAGTTTGTTGTCACGTGTACCGAGGTACAGTGAAAAGCTTTTTGTTGCGTGCTAACCAGTCAGCGGAAAGACAATGCAGGATTACAATCGAGCCATTCACAGTGTACAGATACATGATAAGGAATTAACGTTTAGTGCAAGGTAAAGTCCGATCAAAGACAGTGCGAGGGTCTTCAATGAGGTAGATAGTAGTTCAGGACCGCGCTCTATTTATTAGTAGGATGATTCAGTTGCCTGGTAACAGCTGGGAAGAAACTGTCCCTGAATCTGGAGGTGTGCGTTTTCACACTTCTGTACCTCTTGCCTGATGGGAGAGGGAGAAGAGGGAGTGTCCGGGGGTGAGACTGGACCTCGATTACGCAATTGTCTCCCTCTCTATCCAAGGAAATATGCAACATTTGTACTTTAATTCATTCACCTTTTCGCTCTTTTGGAAGTTACCATTTCCATGTTGAAATAAAAATGAATTTCCAGAGTTCTCCGGAGATGCTGCCTGACCCGCTGAGTTACTCCAGCTCTCTGTGAAACGTCACCTATCCATGTTCTCCACAGATGCTGCCTGACCCACTGAGTTACTCCAGCACTCTGTGAAACGTCACCTATCCATGTTCTCCACAGATGCTGCCTGTCCCGCTGAGTTACTCTGGCACAGTGTACTTCTGTGCTTTGTAAGCTATACGGAACCACACTATAAATGATAAGGTAGACCAAAATGCTGGAGAAACTCAGCGGGTGCGGCAGCATCTATGGAGCGAAGGAAATAGGCAACGTTTCGGCCCGAAACCCTTCCGGCAATTCAAAGTGTTTTACACAAAGCATTAAATAACAATCCAAAGCAATTAAAAACAGTCATTAAAAAGAATAGAAAATACAAACAAGTTAGAATGGAATAGACAAGAATCAAAGTTACAGTGCAGTGTAAGAATTAAATAATTATTTGATTTAAACAAAGTCTTCAGCCCGATTAAAAAAGTTGGAGCAGTCCTGTGTTTTTCTGGAAGTTTGTTCCATGTACGTGGAGCATAAAAACTAAACGCTGTTTCTCCATGTTTAGTTCCTTCTGACTCTGGGACAGAAAGCAGACCTGACCCAGACGAAGGTACACAAAAATGCTGGAGAAACTCAGCGGGTGCAGCAGCATCTATGGAGCGAAGGAAATAGGCAACATTTCGGGCCGAAACCCTTCTTCAGACTGATAGGGGGTGGGGAGAAGAAAGGAAAAAAAGGAAAAAGGCGGAGGAGGAGCCCGAGGGCTGGGGGAGGGGAGGAGACAACCAGATGGCTGATGAAGGGGACGGGACAGCAAGGGCTAGCAGAATTGGGAGAATTCAATGTTCAAGCCCCCAGGATGTAGACTGCCCAAGCGGAATATGAGCTGCATTTCCTCCAATTTCCGGTGTTGCTCGCTGTGGCCATGGAGGAGACCCAGGACAGAGAGGACAGATACGGAATGGGAGGGGGAGTTGAATTGCTGAGCCATCAGGTTGGTTATTGCAGACCGACCGGAGGTGTTCGGCGAAAACGACCTCAGAGGTCTGTGTTTAAGAAGGAACTGCAGATGCTGGAAAATGGTTATAGCAATAACCAACCTGACCTCCCGGTGGCTCAGCACTTCAACTCCCCCTCCCATTCCGTATCCGACCTCTCTGTCCTGGGCCTCCTCCATGGCCAGAGCGAGCAGCACCGGAAATTGGAGGAACAGCACCTCATATTCCGCTTGGGTAGTCTGCATCCTGGGGGCATGAACATTGAATTCTCCCATTTTTGTTAGCCCTTTCTGTCTCCTCCCCTTCCTCAGCCCTCGGGCTCCTCCTCCACCTTTTTCCTTTCTTCTCCCCACCCCCCCCATCAGTCTGAAGAAGGGTTTCGGCTCGAAACGTTGCCTATTTCCTTCGCTCCATAGATGCTGCTGCACCCGCTGAGTTTCTCCAGCATTTTTGTGTACCTTCGATTTTCCAGCATCTGCAGTTCCTTCTTTAACAGTAATATTTTGAAATCAATTCTTTGACAGGCTGGAAGCCAGTGTGAAGACCTCAAAACTGGAGTGATGTGATCCACTGCCTTGGTCTTCGAGAGGACTCGAGGAGCAGCGTTCTGAAGCGGCTGAATGAACTACCCGCGTCCATGTACCTCCTCGACCCCTCCGCTCTCCAACACTCAGTCTGAAGTCGATATCTCTTGCTGTGCAAGCAAGGCCGTCAAACTTTGCCCAGCAGTGTGCGATGCCCCAAGCAGTGGATTGATTCACCAGGAATTTCAAGAATTCAGGATGTTCAACTCTGGAGCCGGGCCAGAAAAGCCCTCAGCGTAAAATATCAACCTCAGTGTAATGGTAAGCGAAGAACCACAGGTAAACAAGATGTGTCAATCTTTATCCCACCCTACAAGTCTCGATGACAACACGACCACAGAAATGGCAAACGCTCTGGGATCAGACAGCATATCGCGTGCATGCTGCTGCCAGTGGATATTTTGGCCAAACTCGCCTGCCAGAAACACAAGGGTACAATTACGTCTGACCATTAGACAATAGACAATAGGTGCAGGAGTAGGCCATTCGGCCCATCGAGCCAGCACCGCCATTCATTGTGATCATGGCTGATCATCCCCAATCAGTACCCCGTTCCTGTCTTCTCCCAATGTCCCCTGACTCCGCTATCTTTAAGAGCCCTATCTAGCTCTCTCTTGAAAGCATCCAGAGAACCTGCCTCCACCGCCCTCTGAGGCAGAGAATTCCACAGACTCACAACTCTCTGTGTGAAAAAGTGTTTCCTCATCTCTGTTCTAAATGGCCTGCCCCTTATTCTTAAACTGTGTGGCCCCTGGTTCTGGACTCCCCCAACATCGGGAACATGTTTCCTGCCTCTGGCGAGTCCAAACCCTTAATAATCTTACATGTTTCAATAAGATACCCTCTCATCCTTCTAAATTCCAGAGCATACAAGCCCAGCCGCTCCATTCTATCAACAGATGACAGTCCCGCCATCCCGGGAATTAACCTGGTGAACCTACGCTGCACTCCCTCAATAGCAAGAATGTCCTTCCTCAAATTGGGAGACCAAAGCTGCACGCAATACTCCAGGTGTGGTCTCACTGGGGCCCTGTACAACTGCAGAAGGACCTCCTTGCTACTGAAATGCAGAGAATAACAACTGTACAGAATTTGTACATTTTCCCCTGTGACCTGCGCGGGTTTTCTCCAAGATCTTCGGATTCAAAAGTTCACAAGATATAGGAGTAGAATTTGGCCATTCGGCCCATCAAGTCCACTCCACCATTCAATCATGGCTGATCTATCTCTCAGCCTCCTAATCCCATTTTCATGCCGTCTCCCCATAACCATTGACACCCGTTCTAATCAAGAATTTGTCTATATCGGCCTTCAAAACATCCACTGACTTGGCCTCCACCGCCCTCTGTGGCAATGAGTTCCACAGATTAACTGCCCTCTGACTAAAGAGGTTCCTCCTCACCTCCTTTCTAAAGGAGCGCCCTTTAATTCTGAGGCTGTGACCTCTGGTCCTAGACTCTCCCACCAGTGGAAACATCCTCTCCACGACCACTCTATCCATGCCTTTCACATCCTCCCACACCCCAAAGACGGACAGGTTTGTAGGCTAATTGGCTTGGTATAAATGTAAAATTATCCCTAGTGTGTGTAGAATAGTGTTAGTGTGCGGGGATCGCTGGTCGGCACGGACCCGGTGGGTCGAAGGGCCTGTTTCCGCGCTGTATCTCTAAACTAAGCTAATAGTTGAACCTTCTACTTCTGGCTTTCTGTAGGGGGCAGGGAGAGAGGCATCCCCCTCAGCATTGATTTCACAAAGGGCCAAAGTTACATCTTCAGATCCCTTTCTGATGTTGGTAAGCGAAGCTTTAATAGAAGGTAGACAAAAATGCTGGAGAAACTCAGCGGGTGAGGCAGCATCTATGGATGCTTTAATTATAGTTCCCTCCAGAACTGTCCTGGGGCCACGAGTCCCGCCAAGCCGGGAATTAACCTGGTGAACCTACGCTGCACTCCCTCGATAGCAATAATGTCCTTCCTCAAATTAGGAGACCAAAACTGCGCACAGTACTCCAGGTGTGGTCTCACTAGAGCTCTGTACAACTGCAGAAGGACCTCTTTCCAGTCAGTCAAGTCAAGAGCATTTAATTGTCATGTGTCCCAGATAAGACAATGAAATTCTTGCTTGCTGCAGCACAACAGAGTATGTAAACATAGTACAGAACAGGAGATAAAAGATCAGTGTGTCTATATACAATAGACCATTTGCTCCTAACCTCTCGAGTCAAATCCTCTCGTTATGAAGGCCAACATGCCATTTGCTTTCTTCACTGCCTGCTGTACCTGCATGCTTACTTTCAGTGACTGATGTACAAGGACACCCAGGTCTCGTTGTACTTCCCCTTTTCAGGAGTCTGAAGAAGGGTTTCGACCCGAAACGTTGCCTATTTCCTTTGCTCCATAGATGCTGCCTCACCTGCTGAGTTTCTCCAGCATTTCTGTCTACCCTCGATTTTCCACCATCTGAAGTTCCTTCGTAAACAATGTATATTGTAAATAGCTGCGGTCCCAGCACCGAACCCCACTAGTCTATCCAGAGATGCTGCCTGTCCCGCTGAGTTACTCCAGTACTTTGTGTCTATTTTCTGGATTGGAGGGATGGAATAAATGGGCTGTTGCCCGGCTTGTGTAGGTTTTTTACACCATGGAAACATACCACACAAACACACCACACTGTAAATATGGCTATCACATTACACGAACAGAATGTCTTTTTCCAAACTGGGGACAGATTAAATAAAGCCTTTCTCCGATCAGATTTCTTTCAAAGGTTCCATTTGGTCTTGCCTCATGCCACAACACTCTGCGTTTATCAGTTCTATTTAGTTTAGGTTCCGTACAGAGTGGAAACGGGCCCTTCGGCCCATCAAGTCTGCGCCGACCAGCGATCCCCGCACATTAACACCACCCTCCATACGTTTATACCAAGACAATTAACCTACAAACCTGCACGTCTTTGGAGTGTGGGAGGAAACCGGAGCGCCCGGAGAAAACCCACGCAGGTCACGGGGAGAACGTGCAAACTCCGTACAGACAGCACCCGTAGTCGGGATCGAACCCGGGTCTGTGGCGCTGTGAGGCAGCAACTCTACCGCTGCACCACTGTGCTGCATAAAATTGCCATTCTCTTTTCATGACTCTCACAAAACAGCTCTGGAGATGGATACACAACAATGTTTTCAAACCACAAGTGATAGGAGCAGAATTAAGCCATTCGGCCCATCAAGTCTACTCCGCCATTCAATCATGGCTGATCTATCTCTCCCTCCTAAACCCCATTCTCCTGCCTTCTCCCCATAACTCCTGACAACCGTACTAATCAAAAATCTATCTACCTCTGTCAGTCTGAAGAAGGGTCTCGATTCAAAACGTCGCCTATTCCTTCTCTCCATAGATGCTGCCTCACCCGCTGAGTTCCTCCAGCATTTTTGTCTACCTGCAATTTTTCCAGCATCTTAATCAAGAAACTATCTATCTCTGCCTTAGAAATATTCACTGACTAGGCCTCCACAGCCTTCTGTGGCAAAGAATTCCACAGATTCACCGCCCTCTGGCAAACAGCAATTGTGAAACCAGTCTCAGACAACTGGTTATCTCCAACCACCCTAATGTCAGGCCACAGGATTCATACACGTTTCCATGTATCCAACCTTGCTAACCATGACTAATGCAGCAAGCTGCAGCCAATGCTCACGTTAAACCCACTCGATTATTTAATCTTCTTTAAACAGATCTCCTGGCAACAACTTCAAGGAAGCTAATTTCAATTTGATCGCCCAAGCCCTGCTCAAATATGACCTTCTGGTCATAAATCCCAAACCAGCATTGGCAGCCCGCCATTCCACATCTCCTGGTCGTGCCGGACGTCAACGTTTAGTTTAGTTAGAGATACAGCAGGGAAACGGGCCCTTCGGCCCATCGGGTCCATGCCGACCATCGATCGTCCGTTAACACTGGTTGTGTGTTATCCCACATTCTCATCCACTCCCTACACACTAGGGCGGGGGTGTGGGAGGAAACCGGAGCACCCAGAGGAAACCCACGAGGTCGCGGGGAGTTGTGTGCGTAAACTCCGCACACAAACAGTGCAAACTCCACACAGGCAGCAGCTCGGGTCAGGATCGAACCCGAGTCTCTGGCACTGTAAGACAATGGCTCTACCAATAGCGCCTCTGTATCAAATGTTTTTTGACTACCCAACATTCGCACGTTCAAAGCTTATTCAAAATGAAACACCATTAAACTGAAAACTATTTTTTTTTAGAGACCGGAAAATAAATTGATTTAATCTGTTTAAATATATACACAGTAGTGCAGCGGGTAGAGCTGCTGCCTCGCGGCGCCAGAGATCTGGATTTGATCCTGAACCCAGGTGCTGTCTGCGTGGAGTTTGCACGTTCTCCCTGTGACCACGTGGACTTCCTCCAGGTGCTCCGGTTTCCTCCCACATCCCAAAGGCACGCGGGTTTGTCGATGAATTGCCCCCTAGTGTGCAGGGAGTGGATGAGAATGTGGGAGCGGGTAGGACTGGTGTGAGTGGGCGATCGCTTGGTCCGCGTGGACTCGGGCTTTCCGTGCTGTATCTCCGAGAATAGGAATTCATTCAAAACTTGCTTCTCCCCTTCGCAGCTTTTAGTCTCCAGTGTAACGCGGGAAGATGCCAAACCTGGTCAGTCTAACCGGGCATGGGTCCAGCAGACCAGCGCTCCAACAAAATTGCGGGAAAACCCTCTCCCTGGAGTCCAGCAGATCATTTGGTCGCCAAATTATAGGAAAGATGTCAACAAAATAGAGAGAGTACAGAGGAGATTTACTAGAATGTTGCCTGGGTTTCAGAGGAAGTTACAGAGAAAGGTTGAACAAGATAGGTCTTTATTCTTTGGAGCGCAGAAGGTTAAGGGGGGACTTGATAGAGGTCTTTAAAATTATGAGAGGGATAGACAGAGTTGACGTGGATAAGCTTTTCCCATTGAGAGTAGGGAAGATTCAAACAAGAGGACATGATTTGAGAATTAAGGGACAAATGTTTAGGGGTAACATGAGGGGGAACTTCTTTACTCAGAGAGTGGTAGCTGTGTGGAATGAGCTTCCAGTGGAAGTGGTGGAGGCAGGTTCGATTTTATCATTTAAAAATAAATTGGATGGGTATATGGACGGGAAAGGAATGGAGGGTTATGGTCTGAGTGCAGGTAGATGGGACTAGGTGAGAGTAAGTGTTCGGCACGGACTAGAAGGGCCGAGATGGCCTGTTTCCATGCTGTAATTGTTATATGGTTATATGGTTATTAGGATTTGTGCATTCACACGTGTATGGGAGCATGGAATCTCAAACTTCTCTGTGGATTGTCACCTTGTCGTGGTGGAGAAGCTTGTGTGGTCCTGAGATCCTGAGAACGATGCCGTCTGGAGCTATGCTCCTGGTAGGGCCACCCATGGCGGTAAGGTCGAGGGGGAGGTCTCTGACAAAGAGCAATCCAACCACGACCTCAACGGTGGAACAGGCGGAGGACGATTGCTGACCTTAGTGGAGCGTCACAACGGCTGGGAAGGCGGATGAAGGCTGCAGCAGAAAAGGGTCTCCGGTCGTCTTGGACTCCGTGCCCACTGGATCCTGACCCAGATCTGTCAAGGACCATGTGTGGGGTGGCTGTCCGTGCACCAGTCTCCCCACGTTAAACAAAGTTACGCACAGGCTTCCTCCAACCGTGGGGACACCCATGGTCAGCCATGACCGAAGGGGGCCTAAGAAGAAGAATCTCCAACATGCAAGTATTCACAGAGGTAACAACTACTAGCCCTTCCAGGGAATTCTGTGCCAACACTGGGACACAAGTTGATAAGATAAAGGAGCAGAATTAGGCCCATGGAGTCCACACCACCATTCAATCGTGACCCATATATTTTTCCCTCCCAACCCCTTCTCCCCACAGTCTGAAGAATGGCCCTGAGAGTGGTGAGTCTGTGGAATTCTCTACGTCAGAGGGCGGTGGAGGCCGCTTCTCTGGATACTTTCAAGAGAGAGCTAGATAGGGCTCTTAAAAATAGCGGAGTCAGGGGATATGGGGAGAAGGCAGGAACGGGGTACTGATTGGGGATGATCAGCCATGATCACATTGAATGGCAGTGCTGGCTCGAAGGGCCGAATGGCCTACTCCTGCACCGATTGTCTATTGGCCCGAAACGCCCCCTGTTCCTTTTCTCCAGAGATCTGCCTGACCAGCTAAGTTGTTCCAGCACTTTGTGACTATCTTCGGTATAAACCAGCATCTGCAGTTCCTTCCTACACAGTCTCCCTGTAACCTTTGACACCCTTACTAATATAGAACCTGTCAATCTCTGCTTTAAAAATACCTCATGACTTGCCCTCCACAGCAATGAATCCCACAGATTCACCACCCTCTGTCCAAAGAAATTCCTCCTCATCTCCTTTCTAAAGATACCTCCTTTAATTCTGAGGCTGTGCGATCTGGTCCTAGACTCTCCCACTGGTGGAAACATCCTCTCCACGTCCACTCTATCCAAGCCTTTCATTGTTCAGTAAAGGACCTGTCCCACGAGCATGCGACTAGCGTGACCTAACGTGGTCGCGCTAGCCGTGCGGCCTCGCGGGGCCGGTCCCACTTCGATCGCCGGAGCTGCATGGAGTTGTGCGGAGTTGGTCCCGACATCGCGCGGGGCTCCAAAAAACTGACCGTGTTCAAAAAGTCCGTGCGGCAAAGGCCTGCCGGCCCGCTGCCGCATGGAGGCCGCACGCACCGCCTCGACGCCTCACGCACCGTCCCGACGCCGCACGCACCGCCTCGACGCCGTACGCAGCGCCTTGACGCCGTACGTCACGCGCGAACTTCCCGCGGACTTCACGTCAATCACTCGACCTCCGCGCGGCCCCCGCTTCCGGCTTGGTTGCGCTTGCCGCATGCAGTCGCATGCTCGTGGGACAGGCCCTTAAGTTTCAATGGGGTCACCCCCCCCCTCCTTCTTCCAAACTCCAGTGAGTACAGGCTCAGTGCCGACAAACGCTCATCGTACGTTAACCCACTCATCCCTGGGATCATTCTCGTAAACCTCCTCTGGACCCTCTCCAACGCCAGCACATCCTTCCTCAGATATGGGGCCCAAAACTGCTCACAATGTTCTCGTACATTTTATAATTTATCAGTTAGAGAGAGCTAGATAGGGCTCTTAAAGATAGCGGAGTCAGGGGAGATAGGGGTGAAGGCAGGAACGGGGTACTGATTGGGGATGATCAGCCATGATCACAATGAATGGCGGTGCTGGCTCGAAGGCCCGAATGGCCTGCTCCTGCACCTATTGTCTATTGTCTATTGTTATCCCAATATTAGCCCACTTGCTGCAATCTGTATTTTTTCCTTCGCTCTACCTATTGTTGATTCTGTTAGTTTAGTTTAGAGATACAGCGCAGAAACAAGTCCACGCCAACCAGCGATCCCCGCGCACTAACACTATCTTGCACACACGAGGGACAATTTACATTTATACCAATCCAATTAACCTACAAACCCGCACGTCTTTGGAGTGTGGGAGGAAACCGGAGCACCCGGGGGAAACCCACGTGGGTCACGGGGGAGAACGTACAAACTCCCTACAGACAGCACCTGTAATCAGGATTGAACCCGGGTCTCGGGCGCTGTGAGACAGCAACTCTACCAATAATAAATCTGAACCTTAACCTAAAGCTGCAACAACAAGGTGTTTTTTTGAAGCAAGATTACCGGACCGGTTTGCGTAGAAGAATAAAATACCAAGGTGGAGACACAAGTGGCTGTGTTGATGGATCCTGCCTAACCTGCTGAGTCACTCCAGCACTTTGTGTCATTTTGGTGTCATCAGCCATGATCATATCGAATGGCTCGAAGGACCAAATGGCCTACTCCTGCACCCATCGTCTATTGTCTATTAACAAAACAGGAAGCGCTGGTGACACTGACAACAACAGCAGTGGCCGCGAGAAGCTGCGTAACTCCGTTTCATGAGATAGATGCAAAATGCTGGAGTAACTCAGCGGGACAGGCAGCTTCTCTTGAGAGAAGGAATGGGTGACGTTTCGGGTCGAGACCCCTTCCCGCTGAGTTACTCCAGCATTTTGTGTCTATCTTCGGAGTAAACCAGCATCTGAACTTCCTTCCCACAAGGAAGTAAACATGCAGGTACAGCAGGCAGTGAAGAAAGCTAATGGCATGTTGGCCTTCATTGCGAGAGGATTTGAGTATAGGAGCAAGGAGGTCCTACTGTAGTTGTACAGGACCCTGGTGAGACCGCACCTGGAGTATTGTGTGCAGTTTTGGTCTCCTAATTTGAGGAAGGACATTATTGCTATTGAGGGAGTGCAGCGTAGGTTCACCATGTTAATTCCTGGGATGGCGACTGGGTCGACTGGGCTTGTATTTACAGGAATATAGGATGAGAGGGGATCTTCTAGAAACATATAAAATTCTTAAAGGATTGGACAGGCTAGTTGCAGGAAAAATGTTCCCGATGTTGTGGGAGTCCAGAACCAGGGGTCACACTTGAAGAATAAGGGGGTCGGCCATTTAGGATTGAGATGAGGAAAAAAACTTTTCACCCAGAGAGTTGTGAATCTGTGGAATTCTCTGCCACAGAAGGCAGTGGAGGCCAATTCACTGGATGTTTTCAAGAGAGAGTTAGATTTAGCTCTTAGGGCTAAAGGAATCAAGGAATATGGAGAGAAAGCAGGGACGAGGTACTGATTAAGGATGATCAGCCATGATCATATTGAATGGCGGTGCTGGCTCGAAGGGCCGAATGGCCTATTCCTGTACCTATTTTTTTTTTGCTAAATCAGTTTCATGAGAAATGTGTCAGATATGTTTACAAGTGATTTTTTTTTTTTGGCTGCCCTCCCCCCCGCCAATATATTTGTCAATGATCTGTTCAAAGCAGTTAACCATGGCAAACATCAATGTTAAAACATGTCAGTGGCAACAAAGGTAGACAAAAGTGCTGGTGAAACTCAGCGGCTGCAGCAGCATCTATGGAGCAAAGGAAATAGGCAACGTTTCGGGGCCGAAACCCTGAAGGAAATAGGCAACGTTTCGGGCCGAAACCCTGAAGGAAATAGGCAACGTTTTCGGGCCGAAACCCTGAAGGAAATAGGCAACGTTTCGGGCCGAAACCCGGAAGGGTTTCGTCCCGAAACGTTGCCTATTTCCTTCGCTCCATAGATGCTGCTGCACCCGCTGAGTTTCTCCAACGCTTTTGTCTACCTTCGATTTTCCAGCATCTGCAGTTCCTTCTTAAAAACTCAATGGCAACAAATCTCACTGCAGGGGACTGCAAGGTATCAGGGGTTATATATATATATATAAGTATATAATATTTTAATGACCACACAGCCAAGCTGGTGGAATTTTTGGGTTGTCAGCAGCGACGAGAAGGCAGGAGAATGGGGTTGAGAGGGGAAAGATAGATCAGCGGAGTAGACTTGAGGGACCAAGTGGCCCAAATCTGCTCCTATCACATGAGCTAACAAGGCAAAACTGTGAGGATTATGAACCCAGGCAAATGCTGGTGGCGAGGGCCATGGCTTTTCAGCTTCTCTAGGCCTTGGTATGGTTCCAACTGGAATGGAAGTGTCATGGAATGAATAGCATTCCAATGTGCCATGTATAAAGCATCTATTGTTAGCAAGCGTCACCAGCAGAGGACCGGCAAACAAAATAGCAGTCAATCATTGCTACGGAAGGCACCGTAGAATGCATTTGTGGAATATAATCACAATCCGTTTTGTACACTGTAACCTTCAGGGCATTTAAGTGGAATACAGTTCTGTCAAAGAGACCATGTTCACCCCCTGGACTAGTACACTAACACTATCCCATACACTAGTACACTAACTATCCCATATACTAGTACACTAACACTATCCCATACACCAGTACACTAACACTATCCCATACACTAGTACACTAACACTATCCCCATACACTAGTACACTAACACTATCCCATACACTAGTACACTAACACTATCCCCCATACACTAGTACACTAACACTATCCCATACACTAGTACACTAACACTACCCCATACACTAGTACACTAACTATCCCATATACTAGTACACTAACACTATCCCATATAATAGTACACTAACACTATCCCATACACTAGTACACTAACACTATCCCATATACTAGTACACTAACACTATCCCATACACTAGTACACTAACACTACCCCATACACTAGTACACTAACGATCCCATATACTAGTACACTAACACTATCCCATATACTAGTACACTAACACTATCCCATACACTAGTACACTAACACTATCCCATATACTAATACACTAACACTATCCCCATACACTAGTACACTAACACTATCCCATATACTAGTACACTAACACTATCCCATATACTAGTACACTAACACTATCCCATATACTAGTACACTAACACTATCCCATACACTAGTACACTAACACTATCCCATATACTAGTACACTAACACTATCCCATATACTAGTACACTAACACTATCCCATACACTAGTACACTAACACTATCCCATACACTAGTACACTAACACTATCCCATACACTAGTACACTAACACTATCCCATACACTAGTACACTAACTATCCCCCATATACTAGTACATTAACACTACCCCATACACTAGTACACTAACACTATCCCATATACTAGTACACTAACACTATCCCATATACTAGTACACTAACACTATCCCATACACTAGTACACTAACACTATCCCATACACTAGTACACTAACACTATCCCATACACTAGTACACTAACACTATCCCATACACTAGTACACTAACACTATCCCCATACACTAGTACACTAACACTATCCCATACACTAGTACACCAACATTGTCCTACACACACTAGGGACAAGTTACAATTTTACTGAAGCCAATTAACCTACAAACCTGTGCATACGTCTTTGGAGGGAGTGAGGAAACCAGAGCACCCGGAGAAAACCCACGTGGTTACAGGAAGAACGTACAAACTCCGCACAGACAGCACCCGTGGTGAGGATCGAACCCAGGTCTGTGGCGCTGTCAGGCAGCAACTCTACCGTTGCGCCACCTTGCCGCTCCTGTAGCTGTAAACCCTAGCCAGCCTCAACCACCTCCTCCGGCAGCTTGTTCCATACACCCACTGCCCTTTGTGTGGACAAGTTGCCCCTTAGTTGCCTATTAAATCTTTCCCCCCTCACCTTAAACCTGTGTCCTCTGGTTCTTGATGCCCCTCCCCATGCAGTCACCCTAGCAATTCAATAATACACACAATAATAAGTCGAAGATAGACACAATAAGCTGGAGTAACTCAGCGGGACAGTCGGCATCTCTGGAGAGAAGGAATGGGTGACGTTTCAGGTCGGAACCCTTCTTCAGAATAAACCTACACCTCGTAAATGCCATGGGAAAAAATCCCATTATATAAGATTATGTTGAAAAAAATAAACAATTATCTGAACAAAGCGATAGTTATTCTGAAAATAAGTCGGGCAAAGAAATTAAATCCCATGAATTGTAAATTCCATGTTACAATATGATTTCCCTCTCCGATTAGTTATAACATTTCTTCAAAATTCTCACTTATTTTCCATATATATTCATATAAATAAGTTAATAAATCAGTTATTGTTATAAATTATGATTGCAAACTTCAACCTATAATTCAATTAGTTTAGTTTAGATTAGAGATGCAGTGCAGCAACAGGCCCTTCGTCCCACCAAGTCCGCGCCGACCAGCGATCCCCGCGCACTAACACCACCCTACACACACTAGGGACATTTGACATTTATACCAAGCCAATTAGCCTACAAACCTGCACGTCTTTGGAGTGTGGGATGAAACCGGAGCACCCGGAGAAAACCCACGCGGTCACGGGGAGAACGTGCAAACTCCATACAGACAGCACCCGTAGTCAGGATTGAACCTGGGCCTTTAGCGCTGTGAGGCAGCGACTCAGTAGCTGAGCCACTGTGATGTTTTATTATTCAATGTAAGATAAATCTCATTTTAGTTTGGAGCGTCACAGCATGGAACTAGCGCCAATGACAAGGTCACAATTAAATCTCTTACTTTCCCCCCAGTCTCTTTTCAGTGTCAATCCAATTTACAAACCAATTTCATCTTTATTCTCCCAGCCCTCTGCTTGTGATTGTGGTTCACTCAATAGATATCTCAAATAAACCGCTTGCAGTTCGCACTTCCAAAATAAAAGCTAAAAGCTTAGCACGCACAAACTAGTCTAACGATAAGCGTAGGAAGGAGCTACAGATGTTGGCTTACACCGAAGGTAGACACAAAATGGCGGAGTAGCTCAGCGGGACAGGCAGCATCTCTGGAGAGAAGGGATGGGTGAAGAATGGTCTCGAACCGAAACGTCACTGAGGAGAATTCAAAATCTGATCATTTGTCGCAGCATGGTGACGCAGCGGTAGACCTGCTGCCTCACGGCGCCGGAGACCCGGGTTCGATCCCGACTACGGGTGCTGTCTGTACGGAGTTTGTACCTTCTCTCCCCATGACCTGCCTGGGTTTCCTCCGAGATCTTCCTAATTTGAGGAAGGACATCCTTGTGATTGAGGCAGTGCAGCGTAGGTTCACGAGTTTGATCCCTGGGATGGCGGGACTGTCATATGAGGAAAGATAGAAAAGACTAGGCTTGTATTCACTGGAGTTTAGAAGGATGGGGGGGATCTTATAGAAACATATAAAATTATAAAAGGACTGGACAAGCTAGATGCAGGAAAAATGTTCCCAATGTTGGGCGAGTCCAGAACCAGGGGCCACAGTCTTAGAATAAAGGGGAAGCCATTTAAGACTGAGGTGAGAAAAAAACTTTTTCACCCAGAGAGTTGTGAATTTGTGGAATTCCCTGCCACAGAGGGCAGTGGAGGCCAAGTCACTGGATGGATTTAAGAGAGAGTTAGATAGAGCTCATGGAGCTAGTGGAATCAAGGGATATGGGGAGAAGGCAGGCACGGGTTATTGATTGGGGACGATCAGCCATGATCACAATGAATGGCGGTGCTGGCTCGAAGGGCCGAATGGCCTCCTCCTGCACCTATTTTCTATGTTTCTATCTCCGGTTTCCTCCCACGTTCCAAAGACGTACAGGTTTGTAGGTTAATTGGCTTTGGTATAAATTGTACATTGTCCGTAGTGTGTGTAGGGTAGTGTTAGCGTGCGGGGATCGCTGGTCGGTGCGGAGCCGATGGGCGCTGTATTTCTAAACTGAACTATGTGGTATGCACCGCAATGATGTCAAGTTGGAAATGGCAAGAGAGGCTTGTTATGCTAGTTTAATAAGTCACTTCCCACTAAACATTAAAGATGATGCACCATTACTGTGAAGTAATTCATAACTTGGATATATACAGGTCCACAGCTGTTTGGTTCCAGAGCCTTTCCGGATTATCCGTTTTGCCGGACCAACAGAGGTCACGGTCTCCGAGAGGAGTCCAACGTCACCGGAACGTTCTGCCTTGACCGCCCCGGGGCCGAGAGACCGGCCCGCAAAGTCGGCTGTAATTTTGTCCGGAGTAAAAGAGGTGGTTCAGGAATAGCTACTTCCCCACAGCCATCAGGCTATTAAACTTGGCTCGGACAAAACTCTGAACATTAATAGCCCGTTATCTATTATTTGCACTTTATCAGTTTATTTATTCATGTGTGTATATATTTATAGAATGGTATATGGACACACTGATCTGTTTTGTAGTCAATGCCGACTATGTTCTGTTGTGCTGAAGCAAAGCAAGAATTTCATTGTCCTTTTCTCCGGGCTGCACCTTCGACCCGTCCTCGCGGCCTACCAGCGGGCCTGGAGCGGCGTTTCCTGAAGGGACCGCCCAGGACCTCGGCTTCGGCGGCGGCGCAGCGCTGGAGCGCTATCGCGGAGCGGAGCGGGCGATGCCTTGCCCGAGTTGCCACGCTGGAGCTCCGGTGAGCTGAGCCCGCAGGTGAAACATCGCGGAGCTGCGGGTCTGCGGCGCTGAACTTTAACAACGGGAGCCTGGGATCTCTCGCCGAGATCGCCAGTGGTGGCGCTCCATCCAGTTGTCTATTGTCTATTGACTCCTTCTGCGTCATGCATTCAGTAGGTTGGCTTCTGGAGCCGCGGTCTCGAGTAAGGAGGCGGCCGTTCCAGGTGTCCCAAGCTGCTGAGAGGATTCTCCCGACACCGGAGCACCATCACCCGGCGAGAACGGCCTGGAACATTGGGCCTCCGTGAAGGCGACTGCGGAGGCCTCAATAGGCCCAACTACGGGTGGACATGGGATAGGGACTGGACTTTGGGCCTTCCCCCACAATGTTGTGTCTAATTTGTGCTGCATGGCAAGACAAATTTCACTTCACCATTTGGTGTATGTGACAATATATGTCCTTTGTCCATTGACAATAAACTCTCTTGAATCTTGAGGTGTGGACCATCAGTTGCCAGAACATCGGTGGAGGCCATTTTTATACACACAGCTCTCTTCAATGTAAACAAAATCATTGACATTGGGGTGGCGTTAGTGCCCTGAAGACCAATGAGGCAAAACTTCATATCAAAAAGTTCACAAAAGAAAACCAGACATTATTTTAGATTATTGGTCTCAGAAAAAGTTAAAGATATTAATTTGATAACAGCGACTATGATTCACCCCCCCCCCCCCCCAGATTGGGTAACTACGGCTTGTTGGAAAGGAAAGAACATACTGAATGCATGACGCAGAAGGAGTCAATAGACAATAGACAATAGGTGCAGGAGTAGGCCGTTCGGCCCTTCGAGCCAGCACTGGCATTCATGTGATCATGGCTGATCATCCACAATCAGTACCCCGTTCCTGCCTTCTCCCCATATCCCCTGACTCCGCTATTTTTAAGAGCCCGATCTAGCTCTCTCTTGAAAGCATCCAGAGAACCGGACTTTGAGGCAGAGAATTCCACAGACTCACCACTCTCTGTGAGAAAAAGTGTTTCCTCGTCTCCGTTCTAAATGACTTACTCCTTATTCTTAAACTGTGGCCCCTGGTTCTGGACTCCCCCAACATCGGGAACATGTTTCCTGCCTCTAGCGTGTCCAAACCCTTAACAATCTTATATGTTTCAATGAGATATCCTCTCATCCTTCTAAACTCCAGAGTGTACAAGCCCAGCTGCTCCATTCTCTCAGCATATGACAGTCCCGCCATCCCGGGAATTAAACTTGTAAACCTACGCTGCACTCCCTCAATAGCAAGAATGTCCTTTCTCAAATTAGGGGACCAAAACTGCACACAATACTCCAGGTGTGGTCTCACTAGGGCTCTGTACAACTGCAGAAGGACCTCTTTGCTCCAATATTCGATTCCTCTTGTTACAAAGGCCAACATGCCATTCGCTTTCTTCACTGCCTGCTGTACCTGCATGCTTACTTTCATAGACTGATGTACAAGGACCCCCCCAGATCCCGTTGTACTTCCCCATTTCACAACTTGACACCATTTAGATAGTAATCTGCCTTCCTGTTTTTGCTACCAAAGTGGATAACCTCAAATTTATCCACATTAAACTGCATCTGCCATGCATCTGCCCACTCCCCCAACCTGTCCAAGTCACCCTGCATTCTCATAGCATCCTCCTCACAGTTCACACTGCCACCCAGCTGTTTCATCTGCAAATTTGCTAATGTTACTTTGAATCCCATCATCCAAATCATTGATGTATATTGTAAATAGCTGCAAATAGCAGTAGTCGACAGAACATTTAGAAACCGTACAGAAGCGAAAAAAAGACGCAACTTAAAATTGCTTCAAAGCAGCATTCCTCAGCTTCTAGTTCATGACCCAAAAGTGGGATTCAAGAGTAGAAGGGGGCGGTCACGGTGGCGCAGCGGTAGAGTTGCTGCCTTACAGTGAATGCAGCGCCGGAGACCCGGGTTCGATCCCGACTACGGGTGCTGTCTGTACGGAGTTTGTACGTTCTCCCCGTGACCTGCGTGGGTTTTCTCCGAGATCTCCGGTTTCCTCCCACAATTGTACAGGTTTGTCAGTTAATTGGCTTGGTAAATGTAAAAACCGTCCCTAGTGGGTGTAGGATGGTGTTAGTGCGCGGGGATCGCTGGTCGGCGAGGACCCGGTGGGCCGAAGGGCCTGTTTCCGCGCTGTATCTCTAAAACTAAACCAAGGGGCAACAAAAATAACTTTAAATAAATTGGCACTGCCGTTACAAACACAGGGGGTCACCATCAAATTGTTCCACGCGAATACACAGAAGCTAAACTCACTTTGTGCCTCTTTCCCCAATTGGTTTCAGATGGCAGCGTCACGCTGTCACCCAACTAGCTTGAAGGCATGGAGACAAGGAACTGCAGATGCTGGTTTACAACAACAACAAAAAGACACAAAGTGCTGGAGTAACTCAGCGGGTCAAAAGCATCCCTGGAGTAAAAGGACAGACGGCCGTTTCTGGCCAGGACTTTTCATCAGACGGATTATACGTGGATGGTGGAAGCTATGGAGAACGTGGCAATGCGTTTCCACGACAGAAGGGTCCAGACCCAAAACGTCACCTATCCATGTTCTCCACAGATGCTGCCTGACCCGCTGAGTTACTCCAGCACTCTGTGTAAAACGTCACCTATCCATGTTCTCCACAGATGCTGCCTGACCCGCTGAGTTACTCCGGCATTTTATGTGACTATTTTTTGTTGGTGTAAACCTGCATCTGCAATAGATACGTTTGCATGGATAGACGCTCTTTGTTCATAAATTTTTTGGCAAAGTAATAATATCCGCACCCAACGTTTTTGTAGGCACACCCATTAACAAACAGTTGCAGCTTCTCTGCAAAATGAACAGCAACCTTCCCTGACTTCAGGTGCAGGCCGGTTTGGATACCAGCCCGTTCTTGAAGATCGAAATATCAAACCCGAGATATCTATTTCACATAGTAATCAGTTGTTCATCACGGTTCCAGCTACAATAATCCCTGGTAGACAAAAGCGCTGGAGAAACTCAGCGGGTGCGGCAGCATCTATGGTTTCGGCCCAAAACGTTGCCTATTTCCTTCCGGGTTTCGGCCCGAAACGTTGCCTATTTCCTTCCGGGTTTCGGCCCGAAACGTTGCCTATTTCCTTCCGGGTTTCGACCCGAAACGTTGCCTATTTCCTTCCGGGTTTCGGCCCGAAACGTTGCCTATTTCCTTCCGGGTTTCGGCCCGAAACGTTGCCTATTTCCTTCCGGGTTT
>CM075979.1:88369754-88396401 GCA_038087875.1 Malacoraja senta | reverse complement strand
CTTCCACATTCCAAAGACATACAGGTTTATAGGCTGGTTAGACAAAAGTGCTGGAGAAACTCAGCGGGTGCAGCAGCATCTATGGAGCGAAGGAAATAGGCAACGTTTCTGGGCCGAAACCCTTCCGGGTTTCGGCCCGAAACATTGCCTATTTCCTTCAGGGTTTCGGCCCGAAACGTTGCCTATTTCCTTCGCTCCATAGATGCTGCTGCACCCGCTGAGTTTCTACAGCATTTTTGTCTACCTTCGGTTTTCCAGCATCTGCAGTTCCTTCTTAAACAGGTTTATAGGCTAATTGGCTGGGTATAAATGTAAGCGTAAAATTGTCCCTAGTGTGGGCAGGGTAGTGTTAATGTACGAGAATCGCCGGTCGGTGCAGACTCGGTGGGCCAAAGGGCCTGTTTCCGCGCTGCATGCCTAAACATATGACATTTGGACAGGTACACGGATCGGAAATGTTCAGAGGGATCTGGGCCAAACGCAGGCAGGTGGGACTTGTGTTTCATTGGCCTTCGTGATACTTTGCCAGCTCTCTGAATTCATGCATACGTTCTCCAGATCCTTTTCAACGGCAACAGCCTTTGGTTTATCTCCAATTAAACTTATGGGCCTGCCCCACTTAGGCGATGTTTTAGGCGACTGCCGGCGAATATGACAATCAAATTCACCGAAGTCAGCACCAGCGACAACCTACGTCACCTGCGACAACACCTACATCAAGCTATGCTCATCGGCGTCAAACCCACGGTGTAAAAGCTAATCCGTGACTGGGTGAGGAATGGTCAAGATTTTTAAATACGATCTCCTTACTTCTCTTTTCTTTTTCTTCTCTTTTCTTCTTTTACTCTTTTTCTTCTATTTTCTATTTCTTAACTTTCTTCTTTCACTCTCTATTTTTCTTTTTCACACACTATATATCTCACATTTTTCTATTCTTCATTATCTAATTTCTTTTTCTTTTTCTTCTTTATTACAAAATTAAAAAAATAAGAAGCTGTACATAAAATGTATTATGAAAATATGATTGTATACAATTGTACTTACTTCTAATAAAAATAAATAATTAAAAATAAAAATAAAAACACGGTCGCCATTGTCGCCGAAGATTTCTCAACATGTTGAGAATCCAGCGGTGGCCAGAAAGACGCTACGACTCTTTGTGCGACTGAGGAGACGACTCACAACCATACACGTGACAGCCCGGCGGCAGCCTGGTCGCCTAAAAAATCACGTAAGTGGGACTGGCCCAGGAGTCTTTTTTTTTCTCTCTCTGTCCACCCTGCAAGGTGGATAATCACACATTACACTCCGGCCGAATTTTTTGCCCACTCTGTCTGTATCGTCTGCACGAACGTGCATTCCTATCTGTCTCCGCATCCCCAGCAAACTTGGCTGCCGTACGCCATGGTGCATTGACATTAGAATTTGGAACGTTCTCCATGTCCCCGATTCACACAGGAAAAATGATCTTTCCAACATGCACAAATTATTGCATAGAGTGCACGCAAGTTCTTTATAGCTTTAAGCTGAGAGGGGGAAGACTTTAAAGGAGATGTGCGGGGGCAAGTTTTTTTGTTTTTTTTTTACACAGAGGGCGGTGGTGCCTGGAACGCGCTGCCAGGGTGGTGGTGGTGAGGCAGATACGATAGTGATGTTTAAGAGGCTTTTAGATGGGCACATGGATATTTAGGGAATGGAGGGATGTGGGTCACGTGCAGGCAGAGGAGATTAATTTAACTCGGCGTCATGTTCACATGGACATTGTGGGCCGAAGGGCCTGTTCCTGTGCTGTGCTGTTCTGATAGACACAAAATGCTGGAGTAACTCAGCGGACGGGCAGCATCTCTGGTGAGAAGGAACGGGTGGATGCCCCGGGTCGAGACCCCTTCTTCAGTCTGAAGAAGAGTCTCGACCTGAAACGTCACCCATTCCTTCTCTCCAGAGATGCTGCCCGTCCCGCTGAGTACTCCAGCATTTTGTGTCTACCTTCCATCTGCAGTTCTTTCCTACACAAGGTTACAAAGAGATTAGTATCCATGGAGTTGGGAGAAAAAACTGTATCAAACATTAATGCTCTCTGGCACCTACACTTGGAATATTGATGATGGACTACGCTGACCTTCATTGGAATTCTGCACTCTATTTCGACTGTGATTCCACAGTCGTCTGTGTACAGACCTATTACGCTGCTGCAAGAAAGAATTTAATTGTTCTGTTCGGTACATAATACGACAATCAAACAATCTTGTCTCAGAGTTGCACATTACGTAAACCACTGATTAAAAAATCTGTATCCATGCAAAGAAAATATTACGATATGTTACACTGGGCGAAATATAAGCGCGTTAAAAACAGAAAACGCTGGAAACACTCAGCGGGTCAGGGCAGCAGAGGTAATTGTTCAGCTGAAAGACACTTCCATTGGAGCTCTGCCCGCTGAGTGCTTTGTGCATTTTCTGTTTTTACTTTAGATTCCCAGCCTCTGTTGAGATTCAACGAAGGGGACATTGTTTTTTGTTGTAGAACATAGAACAGTACAGAACAGAAACAGGCCCTTCGGCCCACAAAGTCTGTGCCGAACATGATGCCAAGACCAACTCTTATCTGCCTGCACGTGATCCATATCCTCCATTCCCTGCATGCCCTTGTGCCCATCTAAACGTCTCTTAAACGCCACTATCATATCTGCCTCCCACCACCCCTGGCAGCGCGTTCCAGCACCCACCACCCTCTGTGTAAAAAACCACATCTCCTTTAAACTTTGCCCTTCTCACCTTAAATCTATGCCATCTAGTCTTTGAAATTTGACAGCCAGGGAACAGGTTCTGACAGTCTACTCTGTCCATGCCTCTCATTTTTTTTTATCAACTAATGTACAATAGGTTATAGATCATCTCGTGACTTACCGGGAAGCATAAAATCATCAGGTCCTTGTGCTGGAAAAGATAACATAATTGAATTTAGATAACATCATCGCAGTTCAGAGATGGTGCCAAAAGCAAAGTGGGTAATTGTGAGAGTTTCAGTGAAGAAGGGTCTCGACCCGAAACGTCACCCATTCCTTCTCTCCAGAGATGCTGCCTGTCCCGCTGAGCTACTCCAGCATCCGTAGTTCCTTCCTACACAATTTGGTTACCTGTTGTGTTTCTCACAGAGAGTGGAATTCTCTGCCTCAGAGGGCGGTGGAAGCAGGTTCTCTGGATGCTTTCAAGAGAGAGCTAGATAGGGCTCTTAAAAATAGCGGAGTCAGGGGATATGGGGAGAAGGCAGGAACGGGTTACTGATTGGGGATGATCAGCCATGATCACATTGAATGGCGGTGCTGGCTCGAAGGGCCGAATGGCCTACTCCTGCACCTATTGTCCAGTTTATGGGACCGCGTATCCAATTATTTTTTCCGCTAAATTAAGGTCTCCTTAACTCAACCAAAAGCTGCATCTGTGAGGCCCGATGACCAACATGAGTGGATCTTCCAAGATTATATATCCATCCATTGGAGTCCAATAGAACGTAGAACATAGAACAGTACAGAATGGCCACATCTGTGCCGACCATGACGTCACCTTAAACTGATCTCCTCTGCCTGCTCGTGACCCGTATGCCTCCATTTCCTGGACTAACATGCCCATCTAAAAGCTTCTTAAAAAATGCCACTATTGTATCTGCCCCCACCACCACCCCTGGCAGCACGTTCCAGACACCCACCACCCTCCGTGTAAAAAACACATCTCTTTTAAATATTGCCTCTCACCTTAAACCTATGCCCTCTGGTTCTTAACATTTCCACACTGTGAGAAAGGTTCTGACTGTCTACCCTCTCTGTGCCACAGAGGCTAGAGTTATGGAGGGACTTTTTAACCAGATGATGTCTCCTGAATCAATTAACTTCAAGTATCCCCAGTGAAATAAACTTAAGGATTCTCTTCCCACTTCCCAGCAAACAATCCAAGTTCCAACTTCTCCTTGGGGCTAATCAACCTCCAACCCACATCCAGTTCACAATCACAAATCAAGCTGTAATTCAACAGTACTTGGGTAATGGTGATGGCCAGAACAATACAGTGATTTAAGTATCTCCCTTCGGGGTGGGAGATTGCAACCTTCACGACGAATGCAATCAACCCGGTGTGCACAATCAAATAAGATCAAATAGAACATGTTGTCCTACAACTTTAGGCTGTGCACGCCATACGCAAGATGAAGAAGTATCTCCCTTCCATTTAAAGTTTAGTTAAAACTGCTGTTTCCCTGGCCACTTAGAGTCATAGTCATACAGCATGCGAACAGGCCCTTCGGCCCAACTTGCCCACGCCGACTAACATGCCCCACCTGGCCGTGTTCGGCCCATATTCCTTTAAACCTATCCTATGTACCTGTCTAAACGTTTGTTAAATGTTCCGATAGTACCTGCCTCAACTACCTCCTACGCCCACCACCCTTTGTGTAAAAAATGTTGCCCTTCAGGTTCCTATTAAATCTTTCTCCCCTCACCTTAAACCTATGTCCTCTCATTCCCGACTCCCCTACTCAGGGCAAAAGACACTGTGCTTTTGTCCGATCTATTCCTCTTATGATTTTGTACACCTCTAGAAGATAGCTCCTCGTCCTCCTGTGCTCCAAGCAATAAAGTCCCAGACTTTATTCCTTGGAGCGCTTCCTCCAGCACACTTAGGTGCAGGAGTAGGCCATTTGGTCCTTCGAGCTAGCTCGAAGGGCCGAATGGCCTGCTCCTGCGCCCATTTTCTATGTTTTCATTCAGTATCCACAGGGAAAACCACCATTCAATATGATCATGGCTGATCATCCAAAATCTTCCTCAGTGCTGTCTTGATGCTAACAACTGCTCTCTCTGAAGTGCCAGAGGCTGGAGCACCAAGTCTAACCAATGCTTCTGCTGTACCTGAAGGCTCTCCATAGACACCAGCAACGAGAAGCAAAAGACTCAGCACTCTCATTGTTCCAGATCCAAGAGTTCACACCAGTGAGCACAGGAGGGGCACTTGCACCAGCATTTATATCCAGGCAAAATATTTCCAACAGCTGCCTTTTTAAACATTAATCGACTGTGTGTATTGGTGTTTCAAAATCCCATTAAGCGCAGGTGCTGTGGGGAAAGTCAACATCCCAATCTTTGAGAAATTGCTAAGTAGGAAAATAGAACGAGAGGCGTATTATTTTCGAGAGAACAGGAATACATTTTGCTCAGAACATAAACTAGTTTTCAATTATTAATTTTACTGAGATTCCAGCCCCAACATTAATTTGTTCATCTGACGGTGGTTTACTCTTCCCCCCTTGCCTCATTAGTTCAGTGAGGTCTCCCTTCTCTGTCAATGTGTGGCTTAGTCACAGTACCCCAGACACTTTTGCCAACACCTTATCTTGTTCACCAGCACACCAAGGCCCTTCTGTTCCTTTGAACCCTCTATTGACTCCTTCTACACTTGGTGAAGCTTTGGACTAGCAGCCAACACAATGACTTGTCCCACACTTGTCGGACCAGAAGGTGCAGAAGCTTGAAAGCTCGCACCGCCAGACTCAGGAACAGCTTCTTCCCCTCTGTCATCAGGCTTCTGAACGGCCCTTCCATAAGCTAGGGCAATGTCCGATTCACCTCTACCCCATTGCGGACATTGGACTTTGTCTCTGGAACTGGTGCGCTGCAATGCTGAGAACTAGATTCTGCACTCTGTATCATCCCTTTTGCTCTACCTATTACACTTGACTTTGAACTGGTTATATTTATGTACAATATTATTTAATCTGTTTAGATAACCTGAAAAACAAAGCTTCTCCCTGTTTCTCACTCAGTACATAAGCCTAATGTAATGTGATTTCTTTGCCTAGCCTGCACATCAAAAAAGCGTCACATCTTTTTCGATTTTTCCAAGTACCTGATCAATCCTTTAATATCTTCCTGTTCCTACAATTTCCTATCTCATCATGGCCCCTGCATTTAAATCCGGATCACTGGTATATATTAAAATACATTTTTGGTTTTAGTTTTAGTGATACAGCATGGAAACAGGCCCTTCGCCCCACCGAGTCCATCCCGACCAGCGATCACCCGCACATTAGTTCTAACCTACACACCACGGACAATTTACAGAAGACAATTAACCTACAAACCCGCACGTCTTTGGAATGTGAGAAGAAACCAGAGAAACACCACATGGTCACGGAGAGAACGTACAAACTCCGCACAGACAGCACCCGTAGTCAGGATCAAAGATACTCGAGGAGCAAGATAGACCACTAGGCGAAAAAGCCTTAGTTGGTCATGGGTAATTTTTTCCACGCCATTTTGGGAATCAAATATCTGGTATTTAGGTCAGGATTGAACCCGGGTCTCTGGCACTGTGAGGCAGCAACTCTACTGCTGTGCCACTGTGTGGGACTAAACTCAGCCACCTGGAAGCTCATTGCTTCTAAGTCTCTGATCACTTCCCATTGATTATTTGCCTTTAATTTCTGCAACTTTTTGTAGAAATAAAGATATCAATATTTAGGATTCCTGAGATTCAGGAGCGCTGGGGTGAGCAGAGATTCATTCACATGTGGTTGAGTTTGAGTGGACACGTTCTGCCAAGTTCCATTCTTTCTTCTCCTCCTCATTGAAATCTTAAGTGAGGCAGGTGCAGCTGAATGAATGTGGAATCAAGGTCCCAGGGTATAAGTCAATGGGCATCAAGAGGAAAATGCTTCAATGGTTGGAGTCTTATCTCATTTAAAGGGGACATTATGGCACAGCGGTAGAGTTGCTGTCTTACAGCGCTTGCAGCACCAGAGGCCCGGGTTCCATCCCGATTACTGGTGCTGTCTGTACGGAGCTTGTACGTTCTCCCCGTGACCTGCGTGGGTTTTCTCCGAGATCTTCGGTTTCCTCCCACACTCCAAAGACGTACAGATTTGTAGGTTAATTGGCCTGGTGTATGTGTAAAATGTCCTTTGTGTGTAGGATAGTGTTAATGTGCAGGGATCGCTGGTGGATGCGGACTCCGTGGGCTGCAGGGCCTGTTTCCGTGCTGTATCTCTAAACCTAAAGGAAGATGATTATTATCAATTAGCAACAGCACATCGCTGAAGATGTCATTCAGTAAATCCTAACCAGAAATATCACCTCCCATTTCCCTCCACAGATGCTGCCTGACGCAACTGAGTTCCTCCAGCACTTTGTTTTTTGCTCATAATTCCGGCATCTGCAATTTTGTGGGTCTGTCGATTAAAATGTCATCTGTTTGAACAGAGGGCAAATCATTTTTTTTTTTCAAATCCATAATAAAAACACATACCTTCTCGTTTACATTTGCTTAATTTATAAAATACACTTTCCACAGTCAATTTGCATTGGAATAATCACTCAATGGCTTCATAATAGATACTAATGAATACAAACCAAACAAAGTATAAATCACAATGGCATATTGAGGTGTGCAAGTATGGATGTAGGGCAGACATAATACAGGCAATAAAAGGTATCCACCATTATCATGGGTTAAATGTAGTCATTTTGCTGCAGCTAAGATTTGGCTAAAGAAACAATGCTGAAATGTTTATAAAAATGATCAGGATTTAAAATAAAAACCCTGCATTTATGATGTAGTGAAGTGCATTCTCTTTGCCACAAAATCCTAAGTTATATAAATAAAGAATATACTTATTAGTGTCATATGGGGACAATGTACAAACAGAAGCGTGGAGAGGAGAAATACAAGACGCAGCAGCACATCAAACAAATGTGACATAGAAGGGTGGGGCGAGATTAGACCACGGGTGTAAGGATATAAATCACACACTATATTCGAGCTGGTGGTATAGGGGGAAAGAAAAGAAGATCAGCAGACCATGCGGACAACGTTGAAGACCACACAAGATAATGCACACATTTGGAGGGCAACACATCGTGTTTATCACCAAAGGCCACTGGCAGGAATGTGTTTCGAGGCAGGAATACGTTGAGTAACTCTATATAGCACGAGCACAGAGGCAGTTAAGTAACAGCACATGATTACGGGTGTTCTGCTGTCGAAACACACAAGATATTATTTTCAGTTTCTATTATTTTCGACGCTGATGGTAGGTAACTAAGAGAGCAAGGCACAAGCTCTAAGACGTACAGATTAATTTAATCAAAACCAGCTCCATTTTCTTGCGTCTGAGTGTTTAACTGAGTACCATTTGTAAATACCTCATTCCGGCTACAACATGGGGAGCAGAACTGATAATCAGATGCCTCTCTTGGAAAGCTGTGTAGCAAGTAATGTGCCTCAATGTGGAAACATATCCACACCAACTTGCAGTTATATGGAACATGTGATGTGGAAAAATAAATTCTCAAGGTGTCGGAACGGAAAAACACCTTGACATGCTCAGCTATCGGGATATCCCCCTTCTGTTCCGCCAGGACTCTTCATCCTGTTAATTGACTTCCACCTCTTCGCTCGTAGTGTTTTCCTGTGGGTACCGAATGGAAAGACGGCTCAATTTACTAGCTCTGGGTAACCTGAGGAACGACTAATTGAACGAGGTATTGGGAAGCACGGATGTCTTTTTGAACGGAGATCCAGCGATGTAATACGGCCTTTGATGAAACTAGGGCAAATAAGGCTCTGTGGATCAAAATAGTAGCTTCAAGCATCGTAATTCCAGCCATTTGTTTGTGACATAATTTAAACGAGTGCCGCCTGTTTCACCTAATACCAAATTGGATCCTACTTTTTAAGATAGCTCCCATTTTGTTTCTGTGGGCAAACATGAACAGTGATATTTTGATCCACATGACAATTTGGCAAAATATCTTATTCAAGTACAGCAATGTAAAATACAGTCCATTAATAGCATAATCAAACTGCCATGATTGGTAGGCCACTTGGGAATATATTTCTGATATTCTGAGATTTTTTATTGTTTTTTTTTTTGTCTATATTTGATTTAAACCAAGTCCATAGTAAATCTACTTGCATGATTGCAACAAATCCATAGTCCTTTGTGAGGCTGCTTCAGAGATATGTCCCTTTGTGTCCTTCTGTAAGGCGTAGAAGCCAGCATCCACTGATGTTGTCATTCGCACGCTAATTTACTGTCAAAACTGGACAAGCCGATTGCAAAGGCCTGCAGTGCACACATGGGATAATTGTAGTCCAGTGTAAAGACATCTTCTGCCACGCGTCCAAACTGCATCACAATGTAATCAGCTGTGGGATGGGAAACATTATTAGTCATTGGAAGGTCTTCACCGAGAATCAAATTACAATTTTGCACGCACCAGCAGGTTAATTTGAAACAATAAACTCGAGCAAGAATGCACACAAAGTGCTGGGACAGGCAGCATAGGTGACATTTCAGGTCAGGAATAGACACAAAATGCTGGAGTAACCCAGCGGGACAGACAGCATCTCTGGTTGGGAGGGTGACCTTTCAGGTCGGGACCCTTCTTCAGATTGACTGGAGTAGGGGAAGGGAGAAAGCTGGAAGAGAGTAATGGCCCTGTCCCACTGTACGAGCTAATTCAAGAGCTCTCCTGAGTTTTAAAAAAAAATCAAACTCGTGGTAAGCACATAGAATGTACGTAGCGGGTACGTCGGAGCCCGGGACGTCTCTTAGCGGCTCGTAACGCTAACGGCAGGTACTCGGGAAACGCGGTAAGCTCAGGAAGACTCATGAAGATTTTTCAACATGTTGAAAAATGTCGAGAGCCCCGAGTACCTACGAGCGGCTATTACCCGAGTTCGAATCAGGGGAAACTCGGGAGAACTCTTGAATTAGCTCGTACAGTGGGACAGCTCCATTAGGGTGGGACAAAGCTCGGTGAGTGATGGGTGGATACAGGTGACGGGATTGATTGGCAGATGGTTGGACAAAGGCCAGAGATGGAATGGCAATAGATGTGAGGTCGGGAGATGAGGAGGTGTGGAATGTGAAGCCAGAGGAGGAATATAGGTGAAATGGGTGCACATCCAGGTGGGGCACAGGGAAGAGAGGTCGGGGGAGGCGGGTGAGAGGGAGGAAAGGGGGGTTGTGTTTGTAGGTTAGTTATCTAAAATTGGAAAATTCAACCCTCATACCGTTGGGTTGTAAGCTATATGCGGTGCTGTTCCTCCAGTTTGCATGTGGCTTCACTCTGGCAATGGTCGAGGCCCAGGACAGAAAGGCCAGTGTGGGAATGGCAAGGGGAGTTAAAATGGTGAGCAACCGCGAGAACCGGCAGACCTTGGTGGACCCAGCGTGAGTATTCAGTGAACTGGTAGCCTCCTTTAAGTTGCCAGTGGATCTTATGTTGATGATAGCATCACCGTCACAGAATGGTTACAGGAATGAAGGAGGTTATTCAGTCCTTACTGGCTCTCCGGAAGAGCCATCCAACTAGTCCCATTTCTCCACTCTCTCACCACCGCTCTGAAAATCCTTCTATTTCACATTCGAATGTTACAATTGAATCTACTGCAACTCCACGCCCTGACAGATCATTGCACACCACGCCCCGTTTATTATGTAACAGAAACACATGATAAAGTGGATTACATGTATAGCTGTGCTAAATCTTGTGTTGTTATGACCTCTGCATGCTTCCCCTCCTGACTCCGGCTCATTTCCCTGAGCCAGGTCCAGCACTGCCGGCTCTCCTCAGTAAATGAGAAGTAAAAAAAAACAACTGATGCTTTAAATCTGAAAAACAAGTGCTGGAAACAATCAGCAAGGAAGTGATGCCAAGCAGTTAACATTCCAGGCCTCTGCTCATCTTCCCTCCACGCTCCCCAGGCTGCTGAATGGTTACAACATTTCCATTTTGGTGCCATCTTCCTTGTCGGGCCAGGAACACATCGATCAGTGACAGACTCCACAAATGCTTTGCGGGAACTGTGGGATTCTTTGGAGAAGGCTCTCATCCCGAAAGGTCACCCATTCCTTATCTCGAGAGATGCTGCCTGTCCCGCTGAGTTACCCCAGCTTTTTGTGTCTATCTGTGGAATTGTTAGCCACATCTACATCCGAATAATTTGAGCTTCCCCATTCTTACTACTCCGTGGCTTTTGCCTCTGAAATCCTCCCCCAGCAAGTTTACCCCTCAACATCTTTCCCACTAGTTGGCAGGGTATAGAATAACCAATAGTGTATTTGTTCCTCTTTAGTTTCTTACTTCTAAACCGATACATTCTGTGCTTGGAGACAAGGAAATTGTGAGCAAATCACAAGGTGCTGGAGTAACTCTGCGGGTCAGGCAGCATCTGTGGAGAACATGGATAGGTGACGTTTCACAGAGTGCTGGAATAACTCAGCAGGTCAGACAGCATCTGTGGAGGACATAGATAGGTGACATTTCACAGAGTACTGGAGTAACTCAGCGGGTCAGGCAGCATCTGTGAAGGACATAGATAGGTGACGTTTCAGAGTGCTGGAGTAACTCAGCGGGTCAGGCAGCATCTGTGGAGAACATGGATAGGTGATGTTTCGGGTCGGGAGTATTTTAAGACTGATTGTAGCACGGGGAAGGAAGAAAGCTGGAAAAAGGATAGGGAGGGGCAAAGCTTGGATAGGTGAATATAGGTGAGGAGGGTAGACAAAAGTGCTGGAGAAACTCAGCGGGTGCAGCAGCATCTATGGAGTGAAGGAAATAGGCAACGTTTCGGGCCAAAACCCTTCTTCAGAGGTGGGTTCTAGGTGAGGAGGGCTTGGATTGGCAGATGGGTGGACAAGGCTGGAGATGAAAAGGAGACAAAAGGGCGTCAGATAGAAAGAGAAGAGAGAAATGTAAAGCAAGATGGAGGAATGTAGATGGAAGTGGGTGGGGGGGGGGAGAGGGGCAGGATAGTGGGAGATTTGGGTGACTACCAGTTGGAGGGGAGGGGACCTAACTTACAACTCAACGGTATGACTGTTGAATTCTCCAATTTAAAATAACAGCCCCCTTTCCCCTCCCTTTCTCTTATACTCCCTTGAATCGAGGTCATTGTTATTGCCAGAGCACTGCAGTACCATACCATTAATTGCACCTGCAGGTTTTCCAGCCTGCTTTAATGGGCTTTTCTGTTCAATACATGTACCACTAGCTTATCCGAGACCTTGCAACGGACTGTTCCAGCTGCTATGGTCAGGCAAGCGCCTCCGCTGTCACGCTGTGCAAACAGAGAGGATGAGACGGAGTTTCTTCCCACAGGCCGTCAGGACTGTAAACTCGTATCTCACCAGGGACTAATCTACTGTTGTGTTGTGTCTTTAAAAAAACAATTCTAATATGTAAATACTGGTTCTGTTCGATTCTGTTCTGTTGTTCTTTGCACAATCCACAGGCATTGCCATTTTTATTTCACTGCACATCTTGTATGTGTATGTGACAAATAAAGTTGACTTGACTTGCACTTTCACTCTCCAAAAACATGACATTACTTCTTCTGAAAGTAGACAAAAAATGTTGGAGAAACTCAGCGGGTGAGGCAGCATGGAGAAAAGGAGTAGGCCAACATGCCATTCGCTTTCTTCACTGCCTGCTGTACCTGCATGTTTACTTTCATAGACTGATGTACAAGGACCCCCAGATCCCGTTGTACTTCCCCTTTTCCCAACTTGACGCCATTTAGATAGCAACCCTTGGATGGGATTTTGAGGCTTGGTACTTACGATCATTGTCGTGAACAATCTGAAAGTTCTTGACAGATGCCTGCGTGACTCTCCCGTGGAAATTCAGCACATAGGACTGAGTATCATCGTTCCAAACCGGCACCTTGTTATGCAGCTCGATTAGGTTTTCCATATTCCTGTTCTGCCACATTAACAGTAAACTTTCATGTTCCTGGGGGAGGGGGGGGAGGGGGGGGGGGTCATGAAAGCAGATGTAACACTTACAGCCTCTTTTGACTTTAGAAAAGACAAAGCAAAACGTGAAGAGTATTTTTAAACTTATTATTGTGTTGGTTTTCCTTACAATTAGGTCAAATTTAATGGGAACCAAGTTCAACGTTAATATATGTTGTTATTCCATCTCTATTGGACGTGCTACTTGATTGATATTTTGTTTCAAATGTGGCTGTCAGAACTATTTATAACTATTGTTTAGTTTCGAGATACAGTGCGGAAACAGGCCCTTTGGCCCACCGAGTCCGTGCCGACCAGCGATCCCCACACACTTACACTATCCTACACACACTCGGGGCAATTTACAGAAGCCAATTAGCTTACAAACCTGTTTGCCTTTGGAGTGAGAGAGAGAGAGAGAAAACCAGAGAAACCCGCGGCAGGTCATGGGGAGAAGGTACAAACTCCATACAGTCAGGATCTCTGGCGCTGTAAGGCAGCAACTCTACCGCTGCACTACTGTGCCACCCTGACACCTTTCTGGCATTTGGTCAAGGTTCAAGCCCTATGGGTGAATTTAACCAATACACAGAGCTCATTTAAAAAACATTTAAACAGGTTTATTTTTCCATCCAGCATCGCTGATAGCCCATGTGCCCACAACTCGCAAAACCCATATATTATGAACACATGCATCCTGCTAAATTTAAAGACCTATTAATTATGAAGACCTCTCTCATTTCCTAATGACTTACATTACGAGGTTTGATCGGGACTCGTTCATGATTCATGCTCATCCCTGGAATGACAACCGTCATTTTCCGTGGGCCTTTAAACCCAAGGACATTGGTCTCCTGGAGAGAAATAAATACCAGTTAGTACAGTAATAAATTATAACAATATTATTGCACATAAATACCAAGTTCATATCACGGACACTGCACCTGTCAAATACAAGGGCAGCAAACTTGGTACCTTCATTCCCAGATTGGTTAGTTAAGAAGTTGGTCAGAGTACACACTGGGGTAGAATGGGAAGGTTTTGCTACTACTTGCCCCCATTGCAATGGCTCTTGCAAACTCCAAACGTCTGAGTATTTAAAATCTTGCACAAAATAATTCTATTCATTTAAAACAAAACTTTTTTTAAAAGAGCCAAAAGCTAGCATGTCTGGCATGTGTATTGTGGGTGATTGTGGAGTGCCAGAAATCATTTAAACTGCAGTTCATATTTATCAAAACAAATTCAAAGGAATTACTCGTCTAAGCAGCCAGCTATACAAGATCTACAGGATTCTTAAATACATTTAAAATGCATAGCTCAGTTGTAACAGGCGGACTGAGTATCTAGAAGGCTAGCCAAAGTAATCTTGCCATATTGTATACTGGTAAAATACCGCATACTCACGTAACAAATCGCAGCTAATTCTTGCCTGGTATTGGCTTCGTCAAGTAATCCAACTGCTTTAGCTGGATTGACGCCATTATCATAGATTGTAAACTTGGTTCCCATTAAATTTGACCTAATTGAAAAGAAAACCACACACTAATAAGCATCAATCGCAACATGTATTCTCTGAATCCCAAATGTCTCTTCAGTACACTCCCACTTACTCAGCAGAACCTCAAAGACACATTTGATTTTAAGAGTGCGATTCATTTTGATTAATCGTGCGTTGTCCTGTTGTCATTACAGTCTGTAGTGCAGACTCATCCTCAGGCAATAATGGTAGCCACAAAATGCTGGAGTAACTCAGCGGGGCAGGCAGCATCTCTGGAGAGGAATGGGTGACATTTCGGGTCGAGACCCTTCTTCAGGCAATAATGTTTAGTTTTACCTACTGCATCTACTAATAGCAAATACAGATAATAGTCAAGGTTCCACCACCGGGTGGCGCCAGCAATGGCTGCCTCGCCAATAGTCTGTCTGTCCCTTCCTTCATTGTTGTTTTAATAGTATGTGTTAAATGTATGTTTTTAGTGTTCTTTAGCTTGTTTTATGTGGGGGGTGGGGTGTGGGGTGTGGGGGTTGGGGGAAACGTACCTCGACGGAGATGCGACTTTTTTCCATATCGTATCTCCGACCACACTGCAGCCTAACATCGAGGAGTTGGCGGTCTTTGCTGGAGATCGATTTGGGAGCTCCAACCGCGGGAGCCTGCAGGACTTAACATCGCAGAGCTCGCCATCCCTATACCAGGGAACGACCTCTGTGCTCCAACCACGGGGGCCTGCGGGCTTTAACATCGTGGAGCTTATGGTCTCTGGTCAGAGACCGGCTTCGGGAGCTCCAAGCCGCAGGAGCTTCGACCACCACGACGCGGGGGCTTCTATCGCAGGTTGCGGGAGCTTCGGTCGCCCCAAATGCAGATGGTTCAACTGCCCCGACCACGGGAGAATAAAGAGGAAATAGATTGGACTTTATTGCCTTCCATCACAGTAAGGAATGTGGGAAATCCGCTGTGGTGGATGTTTATGTTAACTTTTATGTAGTTGTGTGTCTTGTTGCTTTTTCTTTAGTATGGCTGTATGGTCATTTGCATATTGGCACATGTGACAATAAAAGACCTTTGAAACCTTTGAGGTTCAGGAAGAAAACCACTTCCAGATCGAGTCCAGTAGAATGAGAACATTACAGCACGGGACCATTCTAATTGTTTGCAAGAATAATCAATTTCTCAGTATGTTTCCCACAGGAATAATTTATTTTTGATTCCAATTCCTTTTAGCATGTCACCATTGAAAGAGCTTCGACCACTCTTTTAGGCAACGAATTCCAGATCATAAACTCTGGCAACGTGATTTTTTTTTTGTCACCTTTAGTTCATTTGCCATTCACCTTTAAGCCAAGTCCTCAGATTATCCATCCTTATATCAATGAAAACCGTTTCACTTTGTCTGAATTTTGAACACTTCTTGCAAATCACATTGTAAATGTTTCTATTCTGAGGAAATTGTTCAAGCCTTTGCAGTCCATCCATTTAGCCAACGCCTCTTATCCCTAGAACAATTGCAGTACATCTTTCTGTGGACACTCCAAGGTTATGGCATCCTAGACCTGTTTGGGTGTATATGTACTACACTGATACTTGTAACACATGGGGTGTCTAATGAAGAAAGACCAGTCAGGCAATTAGCAAAGTAAGTTGAGGGACTTGACGGAAACAGCCAAGATCCTGAGTATTTTTAACAAGGTGCATGTGGCAAGGACATTTATTCTTGTGGAAGAATCTAAATCTTGGGGTCACTGCTTGAAAATAAGCATTTGCCTATTTAAGACAGATGAAATAATTTTTGTTGTCAAAACGTTGGTGGTCTGGAATTCTCATTTGCAGAGAGGGGAGTGAAAGTAGTGGCTTTAAATATCTGGTCATTCAGCATGGAAACAGACCCTTCAGCCCAAATTGTCCATGCCAACCAAGATGCCCCAACTAAGCTGGCCAGCGCCTAGCCCATATCAGTCCAAACCTGAAACGTCACCTATCCATTACCTACACAGATGGTGCCTGGCCCTTCTTGCACTTTGGCTTTAGCTCAATATCTGGACTATATAAAATATAGTACATATCACCAACTCATCCAAATGCACCTACCTTAATTTCCCTATGTAGCTCTCAGCTTCCCGTGATAAGTCGGTTGCATCAACCGATATTAAATAATTGGACGTTTTGCTTTTTTTTCTTTTTCTTCCAGCTAATAAAAATACCTGTGAAAAAAAAACGTTTATTTAGAACTCTGTGCTTATCATAGTCAATCTCTTCACTTTAACCTGCTTCAGTTTCCAGCAAAATAATAATTTTCCTCTTTCAAGATGATTGGGTTATTTGATAAAATGGTGACTCAGTGCTGCAAGATGCAGCCTTGCATACTAATGGCATAGTCTCAGATGTTTCCAACACAGTCATAATTTGGATAATCATCCCTTCCCATCCTGGGTAGCTGAGAGAATTCACAAGTCTGTCAGATGCAGAATAAAGCTATCTCTCTCTACACAGCCAGATGACAACACCAAGCGTCCGTGACAGCGCGCAAAAACTGGGCTGAAAATACACTCATCTACAATGACAGCATATTGAAGCACAGAAACAGGCCCCTCTGCCCAACTTGCCTATGCCGAACAAAATGTTTCATCTACACGAGTCCCACCTGCCTGCGTTTGGCTCATATCCCTCTAAACCTGTTTATCCATGTACCTGTTCATGTATTTTTATGTGTTACAGCATCTGCCTCAACTACCTCCTCTGGCTGCACAAGTTCTTTATACCCATTTTGTATTTGATTTATCCTAATTACTACCTTACCAAACTCATGCAAAGCAATATGCCTGCCATGTAAAATCCAATTCATAATGAATTTGATTGTTCTATCTGGGACATATGACAATAAAACACTCAACTCTTGGATGCATAGCTTTGCTGGCTTATCCCTTGATCTCCATCCCCTTTAACTTGCACCTTAAACTTAGTTATATTGGCGACACAACTGAACGTGTACCAAGATGCCATGTTTGTAGATAAAGTGTGGACAGATTACAGCGTAAATTTCTCTCTATGTAGAAAGGTAACCAGCCAGTCACAGCGGGACTAGTGAAACTTTGATTGAAAGATGCTATCAAGACTGTTGGAGCTGCTGAATCACCGTCTGTTTTGGCTTCCATTTCAGTGTCAGCAAGGGTCGCCTCACCTTCTTGCCATCGTCCCGCTCGAGGTGCATGAAGTAGGTTGGGTACAGACCACGGTCCACTCCCTTCTTGTCCCGGGTGATCCTGCACTGGATCGTTATTCCCCGGGGGGCAGGTCTTAGTGCAAATTCCTCCAAGTTGTCCACGTCCAAGTTTAAGCCAGATCCAGGAGAAGGGAGAGAGGCAGCAGTTGGTTCCTGCAAACCATGAGGGAAGACATCAGTGTTATATACATTAACTCACCCATGGCTGCCTGGAATTGTATGCCAATATAAGAGCCAATAGACAATAGGTGCAGGAGTAGGCCATTCGGCCCTTCGAGCCAGCACCGCCATTCAATGTGATCACGGCTGATCATCCCCAATCAGTACCCCGTTCCTGCCTTCTCCCCATATCCCCCGACTCCATTGCCATTGCAACAGCCAGGGAAATGCCTAGTTCTTTGTCTAAAAGTCAAAAGGACATGTGACAGGAGTAGTATTAAGCCATTTGACCCATCGTCTAGTCTGCTATTCAATCATGGCTGATCTATCTCTCCCTTCTAACCCCATTCTCCTGCCTTCTCCCCATAACCTCTGACACCTATACTAATCAATAATCTATCTATGTCTGCCTTAATAATATATGCCGACTTGGCCTCTACAGCCTTCTGTGGCAAAGAATTCCACAGATTCACCACCCTCCGACTAAAGAAATTTCTCCTCATCTCCTTCCTAAAAGTAATTGAATCAACAAAACCTCCATCTAAAGTGGAATTAATCTCTCACCTTGATGGACTGTTTACTGCTGGCAGACGAGGGCCTGACATTTTCATAACTCTGAGAGCCCGAAGTATTATCATTGTCCCCTTCATCGTCTTCTTCGAAGTTCATGCTTCCAGATATTCCTAAATTAAAAAAACAAATCAAGAGTTAAATAATTAAATTGTGTTAAATAAAGGCCTGCTGCACAAAATAAAATACACTTGATATAGATCATCATGACCCTGCAATGCTTTTGTTCAAGAGTCACTAAATTGGTTGAGGCTTGTCCAAGTTGGGAAAGAACGAGGTTGCTTTGAAAACCTGTAAAATGTATTCTGACAGAAGGTAGACACAAAATGCTAGAGTAACACAGCAGGACAGGCAGCGTCTCTGGATAGGAATGGGTGATGTTTTAGGTCGAGACCCTTCATTAGACTGCATCAGGAGAGAGGGAGATATAGAGATAAGGAAATGTTCTGACATTTGTTTGATTTATTGAGGCACACACACACAGGCCAGGAACGGAGGGCAATACACCACATGCAGGTAGTTGGCAGTTAAAATTGGCATCATAGTCGGCACAGGCTTTGTGAGCCAAAATGCCTTCTCATGTGGTGTACATTTACATGTTTACATTAAAAATAACAATTTATTTTAGCACAGTATTCCTCCTTTGCTTTTTCAGGTCTGCTTCCTTAAACCACTCCATAATTTCATATTTTAGATCCACAAGCACAACTAGGCATTATTTTATTTTCTTCAATAATGCATATTCCAACACAAACCATTTGCAATCATGGCATTCTTTCTGTGACTGCAGCCAATCGCTTCAGTAAACTGATCCACAGAGTTTGGCCTTCATGAGGGATATGGAGAAGTGGGGCAGGAATGTGTCAAATGGACCACAATGTGAGAAACTGTGAAAGTCCCGTCCTGAAACGTAAGAAATTGCTGAGCTGTGTGTTGCAGAGGGATGTGGTTTGACATGCAGTTACAACAAGCAATGGGGAAAGTTGTCAGAAGATTGATGGAAAGATACAGCATGGAAACAGGCCCTTCAGCCCACTGTGTCCATTCTCACCCGTTCACACTAGTTCTACGTTATCCCAGTTTCTCATCTACTCCCTACACACTAGGGGCAATCTACAGAGGCCAATTAACCTACAAACCTGCACATCTTAGGGAATTGGGAGGAAGCCAGAGCACCCGGTGGAAATCCACGTGGTCATAGGGAGAATGTGCAAACTCCACATAGACAGTATCCTAGGTCAGGATCAAACCTGGGTCTCTGGCGTTGTGGGCAGCAGCTCTACCAGCTGCACCAGTGATTATCATTTATTATTAAGGGAATAGAATGCAAAAATATGTAGGTGAGATCAGATACATTTAATGGGAACCCGATCCGGAAGTGAACTATGTAGCACCAAGGAATCTTCCCTACCTCTTTGTTCCATTATTTCTTGGATTTCTGGTTTTGTTGGAGGTTCCAAAAGTGCTTCAACATCATGACTTGTTGACATTGAATCACCAACAGAAAGGGCTTGGAGTCTGTTGTCAACATCGTGCACATCATTGTTCATTAAGAACCCTGGCCCATCAATATCTGCAGGGGTGGAAGCAATCTTATGTTAGTGCGATATAATAATGTTTAACATTGAGGATCACTTGTTCTATAATCATTCGACACCTCCACAGTGCTTATTGAGGCTTTTTGCATGATACTCCATTTAAAACCATCTAGCTTACTTACAGTGCACTCCAAAATCAATGAACATAAAGTTCCTGCGACTTGCTTGTTAGAAAAGTGATCAAGTAACTCAGTCACACCCCAGCGGTATGAACATTGACTTCTCCAATTTCAGGTAGATCTTGCTTTCTCCCTCCTTCCCCAGCTCTCCCACAGCCTACTGTCTCCGCCTCTTCCTTTCTTCATCCTGCCCTCCCCACCCCCACATCAGTCTGAAGGGTCTCGACCCAAAACGTCACCTATTCCTTCGCTCCATAGATGCTGCCTCACCCACTGAGTTTCTCCAGCATTTTGTGTCTTTCCTTGAATAGCTGTAGATGGCACCAGGTGAGTGAAGTTGTGCCTGTCCATTCACCTCTAGAGATGCCGCCTGACCCGACGAGTTTCTCCAGCACTTGGTTCCAAAATCTGTGGCTCTTTGCGTCTCCTTGGGTTTTTCCTTCCCTGGCACTCTAGATCCCGGCTAGAGGCGGGAAACATGTTCCCGATGTTGGGGGAGTCCAGAACCAGTGGCCACAGTTTAAGAATAAGGGGTAAGCCATTTAGAACAGAGATGAGGAAACACTTTTTCACACAGAGAGTTGTGAGTCTGTGGAATTTTCTGCCTCAGAGGGCGGTGGAGGCCAGTTCTTTGGATATTTTCAAGAGAGAGCTAGATAGGGCTCTTAAAGATAGCGGAGTCAGGGGATATGGAGAGAAGGCAGGAACGGGGTACTGATTGGGGATGATCAGCCATGATCACATTGAATGGCGGTGCTGGCTCGAAGGGCCGAATGGCCTACTCCTGCACCTATTGTCTATCCCGATTTATTTTTGCCAGTTTCATGCCATTCTATTTCAATTTCACTCACCTGATACCATCTTCAGCCCTTCATGCATACCATGTCTTGTGCATAACTCATTCCATTAATCTCTCTTCTCATGACCCCTGCAGCCCCATGTTAAATACTACCGCTATTTCTAGATCTTGTTTTCTGCTCAGGCAATCTGCATTCAATTTTCTCAAATGTCTGTTTCATTTTCTCTTTCAAACAATAGATGTTTACCGAATACAATGTTTACATATCAGTTGTGTTGCTGCAGGTATGAATTTAATTGTTCCATTTCAAGACATATGGCAATAAAGTGCTCTAGCGTCTTGAGAGATTACAGAGACATCTTGTATTCTGAGGAGGGACACGCAACAATGAAAGATCCAGATTTAAACAATTCTACTTTTATGGCAATCAAAAAGTAGCAGCTTTCAGGGTTTTGAAGCTAACCTGGTTCGCCTTTGTCCCTTTCGATATCTCTGTCCAATTTGTTACCTCCTCGCAAATGTTTCCTTCTGTCTGGCCGTAAGGATTTTTCAAGAGGAAGTCCCACGTCGGGTTTCTTTCTATCTCCTTCCGCTGATTTAAATAAAAGCAAAAAAAATTTGAGAGCACCTGCCAAAAAATTTTCCTTACTAATACTAATTTAGTTTAGTTTAGAGATACAGCACGGAAACAGGCCCTTCGGCCCACCCGACCAGCGATCCCCGCACACTAACGCTATCCTACACACACTTGGGACAAATATACCAAGCCAATTAACCTACAAATCTGTACGTCTTTGGTGTGTGGGAAGAAACCGAAGATCTTGGAGAAAATCCACGGAGGACACGTGGAGAACGTACAAACTCTGTACAGACAGCACCTGTAGTCAGTATTGAACCCGGGCCTCTGGCGCTGTGAGGCAGCAACTCTACGTCTGCCCCACCGTGACTAATTTATATTAGTCATGTCAACATATACATGGACAAATTCATCCACAAGCCATGGAAAAACGATGCTAATTATTCCGTTCGTTATATTATTTCTTGTGAAAACAAAATTGCTTAAATACTGTCTTTCACTTCTAACTTGAACATTAACAGGGAACACCAAGTTTTGTGCACCTGGCTCCATGTGCGCCGTCAACAGACAGTATCCTACCGGGATGCATCACAGTTTGGATTAGCAACTGCTCTGCCCAACAGCTCAAGAAATCGCAGGTAGATGTGGCCGCAGCCCAGTACATCGTGCAAACCTGTCTGGCCCTGTGAATTCCATCCTCCCTTCCTGGGAAAGTAGCCAGCATAATTAAGGACCATTCACACCCCGAGCATTCTCTCTTCTCCCCTCTCCTGTCAGGCAGAAGCTTGAAAGTATGCACTAGCAGATTCAAGAACAGCTTCTTTCTTCCCTGCTGTTTTTAGACTCTTCAACGGACCTGCCATAAGCTATGGACGTATTCCCAATCTCAAAATTTGCAGCCCTTGCACTTTTTGTTCCCTGCACTTCCTCTGTAGCTATAACTATAATCTGCAACACTAACACTATAATCTGCAACCTATTTTCCTTTCACTTTTTAAACAATCTGTTATACTAGTGTATAGCATGATTGTACTGCTATATAGTATGGTTTGACCGAATTGCACACAAAACAGTTTTCCACTATATTGGTAGATATGATAATAATAACCCAACTTTATACCACCTTAAACTGGTTGAAACATTAGGGCTTATCCACAGCAAGCCTCTCTAAGCTAATAAATGGCACACGCCATTCCAGTATTAGTCTATAGCATTTAACACAATTGAGCAAAATAACTCCATAGAATAAGTATTGGGTAGCCCCCCCCCCCCCCCCAACAATCAATCTGAAGAAGGGCCCCGACCCAGAACATCACCCAACAATGTTCTCCACATATGCTGCCTGACCGCTGAGTTACTTTGTGTCTTTTACTAAACACCATTTAAACACAACACCATCTGGAGAAAGTAAACAATTGCTGAATGCCAACACAAAGCACTCGAGGTCTGAAATATGGGGAATTGTGTTAATGAGAAACAGGTACGTCAACAAAACCTTCATCTCATTATGATTATCCAGCCAGGCACAAAAGAGGAATCAGGTGAACAAATGTCAAGGATATTAAGAAATATTCAATTAATACGCCAGATTCACAGCTGGCGAGGCACGGTCAGTGCACCCAGCCAGTTGTGCCACACAGAAAGCTGGACTCCCAGTAGAGGCTGCACTCTAATCCACACTGGGATAAATAATATGCCTGTTCAAGAAGGAACTGCAGATGCTGGAGAATCAAAGGTAGACAAAATTGCTGGAGAAACTCAGCGGGTGCGGCAGCATCTATGGAGCAAAGGAAATAGGCAACGTTTCAGGCCGAAACCCTGAAGGAAATTTCCTTCGCTCCATCGATGCTGCCGCACCCGCTGAGTTTCTCCAGCAATTTTGTCTACCTTAAATAATATGCCTGCGTGAGTGATAATCACCAACGTGACCAAGTGGGAGATCTACCCTAATAAATGGGATGCCATTCCTTTTATGGTTACAAATTCAAGCAATATTCAAGCATGTGTCTACTTTTGCCTTTGAGTACACTTATGATTTTGAAACTTTCCAATAACAAGTGTTGAAAATCCAGTGTGCCACATCCACCCTCACAATAACTAATGTGGCACAGTGGTGCAGCGGGTAGAGCTTCTACCTCATGGTGCTAGAGATCGGGTTTGATTCTGACCTCAGGTGTCGTCTGTGTAGAGTTTGCATTTTCTCCCTGTGGCTGCGTGGGGTTTCCTCCGGGTGCCCCGGTTTCCTCCCACATCCCAAAGACATGCGGGTTTATAGGTTAATTGGCCCTCTGTGAGTTGTTCCTAGTGTTTGGGGAGTGGATGAGAAAGTGAGATAACATCCATTTGCCCAGTAACGGTGAACATACACACTTGCCTTACACATGAACTCTTTCAAGTTCAAAAGCATAAATTTATCATTGTTTTAATGATATTATTATAAATTGGATAATATTATGTTACACAGAACAAACAGCTTCTTATCCATGCCAGGATGGAGTACATGATCTTTAAGGAAGTGATTATGTGAAGTATACATTACTAACCATCCAGTATCCTGTGGGTGGTGATGTTGTTCGGGGACTCTACTAATGGGAATTGCTCCTCACATCGCTTTGGCTTCAACCTCCGTGGCTTGGCTTCATGGTTGGGCTGAACCATGAGAAGGTCCTGGCGTTTCTTCCTCTGCTTTTGTTCCAGCAATGCACGCTAGAGAAAAAAAAAGTGGACCAGTTTAGAAATATGTTTACTAAGTATAAGAAAGAGAAGTTCAAGAACTAACATCAATAACATTCTCGCAAACAGAAACTTGATTACAACTCAAGAGACAATCGTCTTTGAAGAATTACATTAATCTTACATGGAATTATCCCCCAAAGTTGCAAAAAGCAGACCATCCCTTCCAAGAAGTGTATTATATCTATTCTTCACTTGAATTTCCTCCCAACCATCATCATCAGTCTTTGCTTAAATACATCTATCATCATTTGCCTCAGTAACCCAGGTAGTGTGCTCCACCTTCCCGCTTCTACTGAATTCCCCACTTGATTTCTTCATAACTACTTTAGAGTTATGCGGCATTTGTATCCATATCCATACGATGATAAGACATATGAGATGAATTAGGCCATTCAGTCCATCGAGTCTGCTCCACTAATCAACCATGGCTGATCTATTTTCCCTCTCAATCCCATTCTCCTGCTTTCTCCCCATGACCTTTGACATCCAAAATAATCAAGAACCTATTAATCTCTGCTTTAAAAATACCTGATGACTTGACCTCTACCACCATCTGCGGCAACGAATTCTACGTATTTACCACTTTCTGGCTAGAGAAATTCCTCCTCATCCCCATTCCAAATGTCCTTTTATTCTGAGGCTGCACCCTCTGATCCTAGACTCTCCCATTACTGTAAATATCCTGTCCACATCCACTCTACCTAGGAGCATGATCAAGACATCTCTCAAATCCATCCGTGCGAACCTTTAATACTTTTAATGATCTTTGTTGGATAACAAATTTGCCCTTTTTTTCCCTTTCCCTTGAAGTAACTGCACGCAGTTGTGACAGCAACTTAAACGATGAACCATATCTTTGTTACCAGGACAAGTCAAGATGTTCAAGATTACTCAGCGAGTTAATGCAGCAAATAACGGAGTTATTTACATTGCTTCCATCCATTTTGCTCAGCCAGAGCATCAACAGGAGCAAATGTGATAAGTTGAGAAAATAATTACAGGTGCTCTTTCCTTTTCAACACCATGCCTGTTCAAGAAGCTGAAGTATCAAAACCTTGCGTCAGGAACTAGAATTTACTACCGAACAACACCGAGTTCATTAAACACAAAGACTGTGGTCGCCTGAAACAAGTCACCTCTTGCTTCTCACAACAATTAGTTTCAATATTTTTTTTGTTTTACTCATATTTGGTATCATTTATTCACCTTTATTCTTAAACTACATCTGCGTTCTTTCAATTTTTACCTGATAACATAATCTTAAAAGTATAAACAATAAAACTGTACAGTTGCACATGGTCAATTAAAAGGAACCGAAAGCCTTGTCATAAAACAACTACAGCAATAAATGGCTGTGAAAAGTGGCCAAATCTGTCTGTATTGATTGAACAGATGATAAATCAGGTTGCAAATGTTCATTTAGTCTTCAACAATATTATACCTGTTTCTCCAACTTCTGCTGTCGGAGGTTAATATTTTCATCTTCAAAGACACTGGGGAAAAAAAGCAGAATTAATTACTGATGCATTGACATTTCAAACAGAAATATTGAGTCATAGAGCCATAAAGCAAGGAAACGGGTTATTCAGTCCACCCTTAAATTCACCAACAATTCCACAGTTTTTGGACAAATAAGTCAGAGCACAGGAGGGAGATTGATATACTGATTAAATGACACCTGAACAACAATCTTGTTCTTACATTAGAAAGATAAAGGAGCTGATTCTTGACTTCAGGAAGAGAAAGTCAAAGATCCATGAACCTACTTCTCCCACTTGCCTGTGCCTGGCCAATCGTCTTTTAAATGTCATAATTGTACCCAGCTCAACCTCTTCCCCTGGCAGCTCATTCCACACATGCGCCACCCTCTGTGTGAAGCCTTGCCATCAAGACTCTTAAATCTTCCCCCTTTAACCATGAACCTATGCCTTGTAGTTTTTTACACCCTTACCCTGGGAAAAAGACTATTCACCTTATCCACACCGTAATTATTAATTTATACTGTTCACTTAATCAACGTGCAATATATTCTCAACAGTACCCGTTTGGTTATCAATTTGATAACTCAAAAGGATTGACATATCACTTTTTATGCAACAGAGTAACAGAATGTAAGGTTTTCCACAAGGCAGATTTCTGAAGGGGAGGGGAAGTTGATGATGGGGAAGAGGCAGAAAGAGACAGAGCAAAACACCCTCCAAGCCAGGAATAGTGACCAATGTGGAACAGAGGAAGGTAAATAAGTATTAAATTGGATTTAACTTCACCAGCTAGAGTCAACTAGTGCATTTCATTCAACAATTGTTTTGCACTTCAGTGTTGAAAAACAGTGAAGATTGGTTGCATGCATTCACAGTCCCCAAAATCTGTACAACTTTTGTTTAACGGAACCAAACAAGTCCTGTCAGTGTCTAATGGAGAATCTGAGAGGCAGCAGAGTATATGAGCTGGCATTTCTGCTGGCAAGAAAGCAGTGTTCAAGAATTTGAGGAACCACAGCTCTGATTTCAGTAATGAGAAATATCATGAAGTTATACTGACATAGTCAAGAATAGAAAGCTTAGAAAGATTCTGTT
>CM075979.1:88340719-88369554 GCA_038087875.1 Malacoraja senta | reverse complement strand
GTTTTGAGCTGATCTATCTGTTAAGTTTTTTCCAATTGGGGTGGCGGTCCACAGTACAGTGGTGGCAACACAGATGGACAGGGTAGTGAAAAGGGTGTTTGATAAGCTTGACTTCATAGGACAAGGCATTGAGAACAAGAAATGGGATGCAGTGTTGCAACTGTACAGAACGCTAGTTAGTCTGCACTGACCTGAATTGCATCATCTAGGCACTTATTCAACTGACCAGTGCCTATTCCAAGGCTTCCAATTTACTCACCAGCTCCAACTGTTCAAAAAGGAGGACTCTTCAGTACCAGCCAGAGGGGGGATGCATTTGCTGGCCCAAATCTAGTACTCGTGGTCTGCCTAATTTTGATTTTGCAGCTTCATCCAAGAATGTGGGGTACAAGGTTATTGTAGGGGGAAGTTAAGAACCAACCATAACACTGCATCAGGAAACAGTTGTGAACCAAACAGCAAAACACAATGTGCTGGAGTAACTCAGCGGATCAAGCAGCATCTGTGGAATGGTTAGACGATGGTCAGGACCTTTCTTCAGACTTTTGCGGCTCCATTTATTAACCAGACAGGTTTACACACAATCCAATAACTTTACTGCCACCATTACCGATTGTTAACAATTTAACACAAATTATTTATTAACTATATTAAAATTCATAAGAAGGGTCTCGACCCGAAAGGTCAGGAAGAAGGGTCTCGACCCGAAACGTCACCCATTCCTTCTCTCCAGAGATGCTGCCTGTCCCGCTGAGTTACTCCAGCATTTTGTGTCCACCTTCGATTTAAACCAGCATCTGCAGTTATTTCCTACATATGTTGCTGGATTACAAATCCATGCCTCATGGTTACTGGTAGAGTAACTAAACATGGGACATACAGAATGAAATCCACAACTAGCATGCTTATCTGATGGTTCACAATCTGGGCACCAAAAGTGTAAAATAGATGAATGCACGACAAAATAACAACTGATCATAACACCTTAAACAAAACAGATGCCTCTCACGCACCTCAGAAGACCATTTATAAACAACGATGCCAAAGCGCACCTGGAGATATTAGGGCAGATTAATTTGAAGAACGTCTTAAATAAGGATTGATAGGAAGAAGATTTCAGAGTTTAGATTGAAGTAAATTAGAGATGTGCCAAAGGTTACAACTGTAGGACTGAATTCAGACTGGAGGCAATTAAGAGAGAGAGAGAGAGAGGGAGAGAGAGAGAGAGAGAAGGCAGGTTTACAGAAGGACAAGAAAGCAAGATTAGAATGGTAAAATTAAGACATTTTATCTATAGGCCAAGTGAAATAAAGAATTAATTCCCTTGTGCTTGCATTGATACTAAAAGATGCTTTATGATTCAACAAGGCATCAGAGCTTTGTGAATATTGTGACATCGGTCGTAATTCTGACGCTATATATGGAAATTGATTTTTAATGATGCGCAGTATCTTGTATAATCCAGGTTATGACGTCACAATAATGTGGTATTACTAAAAGTATATGTACAAAGTTAAAATGCTCTTCAACACTGTTTTGCAATAAACAAATGGCAAAACAGAAATATTATCTAAGGGGTGGTATCATTGTCCTTTAACAAGCATCTGTATAATTTTAAAAAATCGACCATGGCTTTTTTTTAAACTGATGGACGAAAACCATAAAACAAAAAGCCACACTGAGAAATCTCAAAGTAATGCATCTAGATTTCTCCGGCTATTTTGTCTTTAAACAGTACGAAGGTGGCACAAAGGACTACAGATGTTGGAATCTGTGGCAAAATAAAATAGATCTGGAAAAACTGAGAGGGTCAGGCTGAAACTATGGAAGGAAATGGACAGTCAAAGTATTTGGACAAGACCCTTCAACTAGCCTGCAACAAAAGAATTTGTGTACCTTCGATTTTCCAGCATCTTTAATACTAAATAAAGGAGAGCAGCTGGATGATGGGTCTCAACCCAATACGTCAACTGTCCATTTCCCTCTACAGATGCTGACTGACCTGCTATGTACCTCCAGCCCCTCTACTTGTTTTTGCTGCATAAAAAGTGACTCATTTCTTTATCTCTCCCATTTGAGTGACCAAATCTTAAATCAATAAAGCTCACATTCGCATTAACCCTGCCATGAATGGCAGCTGAGCCACAAGGCCATAATTAATTATATCCCTCTTGTACAGCTACCTAAACACAAAACAAATGTACAAAGTGTTTCAATGGTACAGTAGAAGCTTTTGTAAAGATAGATTACAAATGCATTAGCAAATTCTCTCTCACACTGAGCAGAACAATATGGCACTAAATAGCAACGCGGTTTCTACTGAGGCTATGATTTGGAAAACACAAAAGATAGGCAGAAAACCATCGCAGTAAATAACGCTTGTACATTAAAAAAAATAGAAGAGATTTTCAGCCAAAATAAGCGCACCACTTCATGGAATACCAATTTGTTTTCCTCTCCGGTGAAGAAATGCAAACATTTCTTATTTGCAAACATAAGGAGTTGAGACCTTTCACGATGAGCCATAAGCATTGTGCGCATTATAGTAAAATACTCGGTGATATTATATTATTAGCCCAAGGGAGCCGGACCCCACATATGGTGATATATTGGGAGAGTCAGCCTATTACCCAGCAAGTAGCCCCGCTGTCCCCGCACGGTTGCCCCCTCGGCCGCCCTCTCCCTACCTCACGCTGTAGTAGGACATCTTTGGGCGCCGTTGCTATGATGTTGTAGTTGGCGGCTGCGGCTGCGGCTGCTGGGGCCGTATCCCGGTGTCCCCGTCTCCCGATGGGGCTGGCGTCCTGGCCACCCCCCCCCCGTGTCCCGGTGCTGGTGCTGGTGCTGAGGCCGTGTCCCGGTGCGGCTGTGTCCCCGTCTCCCGGCGGCGCGGCGCGGTGCGGTGCGGTTCGGTCTCCCGGCGCTGGGGTGCTGTGTCGTCCCCGGGCTCCGTCCGGCCTCACTCCCAGAGCTCCGGCCCCTAGCAACGCACCGGCCAACAACCGCCGCCCCCATTGGCCCTGCGCCTCGGCGCGTCACGCGCGGCCCTCAATGGCGGGAGGGAGGGAGGGAGACGACGCCGCCGCTCCTGCTCCTGCTCTCGCTCTCCCCGCGGGGGGGCCGGAGGCTCGCTGGCGCCCGCCGATGTAAGCTAAAGCCGCCACTGTAGTCGTAGTCACACAGTACTGAACCCCGGCCCCTTCACCCCCAGCGCCGACCAACAGATCCCATCCACAGCACAACAACAGCCAGGCCCTTCGGCCCAACCACCCCATGCCGACCAACATATCCCAATCCACAGTACTGGAACAGGCCCTTCGGCCCAGCATATCCCACCCACAACACGGCAACAGCCAGGCCCTTCGGCCCAACCACCCCATGCCGACCAACATATCCCAATCCACAGTACTGAAACAGGCCCTTCGGCACAACATATCCCATTCACAATACGGCAAAAGGCCCTTCGGCCCAACTTGTCCATACCGACCAAAATATCCCACCCACAGTACTGAAACAAACCCTTCGGCCCAACATATCCCATCTACAGCACAGAAACAGGCCCTTTTGACCCAACTTGCCCATACAGACCAACATATCCCATCCACAGCACGGAACCAGGCCCTTCGGTCCATCCACCCCATTCCGACCAACATATTCCATACAGTACACAGCACGGAAACAGGCCCTTCGGTCCAACTCGTCCATAGCGACCAACATAACCCATCCACAGTACTGAAACAAGCCCTTTGGCCCTACATATCCCATCTACAGCACAGAAAGAGGCCCTTCGGCCCAACTTGCCCATGCCGGTCAACATGTCCCATCTACACTGGTCCTACCTGCCCACATTTGACCCATTTCCCCTCTAAACCTGTCCTGTCCAAATGTCGTTATAGTACGTGCCTCAACAACCTCCTGTGAAGAAGAGTATCGACCCGAAACGTCACCTATTCCTTTTCTCCAGATATGCTGCCTGACCCGCTGAGTTACCCCAGCATTTTGTGTCTATCTTCAGTTTAAAACCCAGCATCTGCAGATCCTTCCTACACATACCCCCCTCTCAGGCAGCCCGTTCCATATACACGCCACCCTCTATGTGGAAAATAGTTGCATCTCACATTCCTATTCTCAATGTTATATCTTGCACTAAATGCTGTACCCTTTACCAGTGCACTGTGGACAGCTTGTTTGTGTTCTTGTATAGTCCTTCCTTTGACTGGATAGCACATAAACAAAAGCTTTTCACTGTATTTGAGTATATGTGACAATAATAAACTAAACTATTAAATCTCTCTCCCCCCCCCCCCCCTCACCTTAAATCAGGGGTTCCCAACCTTTTTCATCCCGTTTACCCCTGGCAACTTTTAATAGCACACAACAATGTTATTTCACTTATTTATGAACAACTAATGATGAACAGAACCAAACAGTCAGTGAATGAGAAAAAAAATGTACATATCCAGAATCAACAAATGCACCCACTGGGTAAAGCGAAATTTACTCCCTGGGGGTAAATTTACCCCAGGTTGGGAACCCTTGCCTTAAACATGTCCTCTAGTTCCTGATTCCCCTACTCTGGATAAAAGGACTATACATTCACCCTATTACCCTTATGATTTTATACACCACTACAGGATCACTCCTTAGCCTCCTGCACTCCCAAGGAATAAAGTCCTCGCCTACTCAACCACTCCCTATAGCTCAGACCCTCGAGTCCTGGCAACATCCTCAGAAATCTTCATTGCAGGTCCTGATATCACCTCAAGAATGTTTGTCTGACAACAGAAAAATTAAGTTCTTGTGTATTGCACCTCAACAACCTGCAAAGACAATACACATAGATGATTTATCATAAACAAAAAAAAATCATTAATTAATACGTGTGAACAATACTGAGTATGACACCATTGAATGTATAGACAATGGGAATGAATCAATGGGAGTTTGTTTTGTATATATATATATTTTTGTTCTTTATAAAGCTTATTTTTGAAAATGAAAATCAATGAACAACTCTAAAACAAGTGAAAAGAAAGTGGAACCAAGGAAGTTCACAGTTGGTGAGGATAGTGTTGTATACTGTTCAAGAGTCTGATGGTTGTTGGGAAAAAGCTGGTTTTGAATCTGGTTGTCACGGTTTTCCGACTCCTGCATCATCTTCCTAATGGTCTGGTCGAAATAAGAGGGTGGCCATGGTGTTGTGGGTCTTTGATGATGCGGGGTGACTTCAACCGTTAAAAAAGCTGCCTTCTGATTTTCTGGCCTGGTTCTTACTGTTAAAATAACATTCCCTAGTTTGCATTTCTTCACAAGAGAAAGAAATTAATTGGTATCTACCAACCTCATTTTGAGAACCTCCATTTGATCACCTCTCGGCCAATCTTCAACGAAATGCAAAGATCAGAGATCCAAAACTCTACAACTCCTTTCAGGCTCATGGTATCAAACAGAAGAAAAACAAATCCTTTGGTCCACTGTTTCCATGCCAGCCATCAAATACCTAGCTAAACTAATCCCATTTCCAGCATTCAGCCCGTATCTTTGTAAGACAAGGCATATGAAGTGCTCATGTAAAAATGTCTTCAATGCTGAGAGTGTACTTGCCTCTACTACTCCTTCAGGCAGCGTGTTCCAAATTTCAATCTCTTTGGGTGAAAAAAAATCCCTCACCCTTAAACCTGTACCTTCTGGTCTTGGGGCGCCTCTGCTAAGGGGGATTTTTTTTTCTACATGTCCTCTACACTTCTTGTACTAGTGTGCACCACAATCAACCCCCACTCACCTCAGCTTGCTGTGCTCCAAAGAAAACAACCCAGCCTACCCAGCTGAAGCACCTCAACCCAGAACCTTGCTCATTGTAATCATATCCATCCTGTACTGTGGTGACCAGAACTGTACAGTAGTAATCTCCCTTCTCTTGTATTCATTGTTCCGACTAGTTAGTGGCAGTCAGGAGACTTTTGGATTATGTGAAGGCAGGTAAGAGTGGGGGATTAGAAAATTCAATCATCATACCATCGGGTTGTGAGGTACCCAAGCCGAATACGAGGTGCAGTTCCTCCAGTTTGCTTGTGGCCTCATTGGATGTGTATTCGGAGAGCCATGATCGGCAAGACTGCACATCAAGTGCAGGAAAGTGGCATTAGGTTGGGTAGTCTTTTTCTCCCAATCCACATGTGATAGACCAACAGCTTTTATTGCAAACTTTCTATAATTTCAGTCACCTAATTTTCCTCAGCAAAATTAATGGAAAAAGCCTTGAGAATCTTTCATTATTTTTTTGCACAGAATCCAAAATTTTAAATCGCTGTTGAGGATCAGATTATATACTATAACCCCTCAGGATCCCAACAACAAAGCCCCGTCAGCCTATAGCTCTACAGTTGCTGCTTTTCACGTTCTGATTTAGCATTTACTCGAGATAGCAGCCATGGAGTGGTCAGAATCCAGGATGACAAAATTCAAGTCAAGCAAGCCAAAGTTTCACAAACGCATGCACATCTGGACCAAATCATGTTCAATTGTCAGGAAATCTGGCGACAGATTGAATTCTCAGGTTTATTAATTTCCGCTGCACCTCTTATTCTTTACCCCCATTCGATTTTACTCAAATAACAATGAGACGAAAGGCAGCTAAAAAAACATTTCAACTAAAAATTTAGGGATAAAGTGTGGTTAAAAGTGTTGTCATTACTTTTTCTGAATATCACTTAAAAGGGAAATATTCTTCATAACGTTATGCTTTAATTTCTGCAATTTTATTTCATTTTGCTGCACATTTGAGTCAAGGAATGTAGGAAAAGTACGTATTCACACAGAAGTGTAAAAGTGGCAACTGTTGCCCTTATTAAATACAAAAGTAAGGCAAGACATCTTTCCATTTCACAAACCAACAGCCTTCAAATCGCCACTTTACTTCCAGATTTAAAGCAGTTTTATGACAAGATCTACACTCCATGGGAATCAATTTGGAAATGAATAAACCCATGATATAGGACTCTTTTAGATTGCAGTCCAAAATTACTATTCTTCCAACAATCTGGAACAAAAGCAAAACACCCTTAGTTTGACAGCCTGATGATCCTTTAACACAGATCACTGATCAAGTCTCGAAACACCACAATACTGTGGGTGTTAGCGGACAATAATATTCTGGCACCAATCTGAACACACACTTCAGGCATTTAAAGTGAATCTGGGCAGAAACTGTCTTGATATGCGAGATGAAAACATTGCAGTTTAAATTTTCTGACTCAAATAAATGGTTTGGATAAGCCACACTGCATTGTTCATGGTTAAGAAAGAACTGCAGATGCTGGAAAAATCGAAGTTAGACAAAAATGCTGGAGAAACTCAGCGGGTGAGGCAGCATCTATGGAGCAAATGAATAGGTGACGTTTCGGGTCTCGACCCGAAACGTCACCTATTCCTTCGCTCCATAGATGCTGCCTCACCCGCTGAGTTTCTCCAGCATTTTTGTCTACCTGCAATGTTCATGGTTATCACTTAAAGGGCAATGCTGTTATTTATTCTTACCTACACCAAAATCCAGGTAAACTGACTTAATCACAATATCAATGGTGACGTTTAAAATGCATAGATTACAATCTTCATAACAAAACTATTGGTACGCAAGATCAAGAGCCAACAAACACATCAGTAGTGTTCAATTTTCCGTGATCCATCAAGTACTGCATGATATGTGGTCGCCTTTGCCAAGTCGTTTTGCGACCATATTCACGTTCTGGCGTGTCCTGGACCAAAATATCTTCAGAAAAGTCATCCTTTCGTCCAGAACTCTTGTCTAAGCAGTCGAACAGTCCAGGAGGTGCTTTGTGTTTATTCAATCCACTGCTTCTTAATCTACTGCAAATATTTTTCTTGAAGATGGCTGGCGAGGATAAGCCACCAACAGTGGGAGTGCTAACTTGTGGCAGGGTAAATGACTCATCGATTGAGCGAGAGAGGTTCTCCGAGAAAGAGATCTCTGTTTCGTCCGAGTCTGCATCTGCCTGATCGTTCATCGGAGGGCAGAGCTTAGAGATCTTCTCTGCTGTATTCCGAACTGTACTTTTGCCAACCAAACGTCGCTTTGCTGCAAATCTTTCTCTGCATTTCTGCTTGTCCAATGCCTCTGAATTCTGAGCTTTGCCAAAAGTGTCAACTCCACATCCTCGTTTGTCACTTCCCGCAATAGAGGATTTATTTGCTTGGAATATGGCTTGTCCACGGGTTGGAATTTGCGGACGGGTGTTAAGCCGAACATTGCGGTTCTCCTTCTGAACAGGTATCCCTCCACTGCCCACGAAGGTCAAAGGGACAAAGTTCACGTGCAGTTTTTTCGCAGACCCTGTTTTTGATGGAGCGCGCGGTTTGTTGTAGCTGCAACGTTGTTTTGCTCCATCAGATTTTTGTTCTCGTCTTGGTCCTTGAGCCGTTGTGGTCTGAAACTCTGGCAACACCTGCATGGTGACGAGAGGAAGAAGCATAACTCATATCAGTTCTAAATATCCAAATAGTTTCTACTTTCCATCCTTGCAACTGTGGCACAATTTACATGGCTGCCAATCAATAATGCACAGTGGCGCAGCTGGTAGAGTTGGTGCCTCGCAGCGCCAGAGACCCGGGTTCGATCCTGACCTTAGGAGCTGCCTGTGTGGATTCTGCACGTTCCCCGTGACTGTGTGGGTTTCGTCCGGGTGCTCCGGTTTCCTACATTCCAAAGACGTGTGGGTTTGCAGGTTAATCGGCCTCTGTGCATTGCCCCGTGGTGTGTAGGGAGTGGATGAGAAAGTGGGATAACATAGAACTATTGTGAACGGATGGTCGACGTGGACTCAGTAGGCCAAGGGGCCTGTTTCCATGCTGTATCTCCAAATACATAAATACAAATAATGATCACTGAATAACTCAGTTTCATTTTCATCCAAAATTAATTTGCTCCTGGAAAACTACTTTTGAAATACTTCTCACAATGAATTGTCAAAATCAGATACTTTGCAACATGTATGGTGGAGGTGTGGGTGGTGGGGATTGTTGGCAGTTGTCCAAATGCAAGTCAAACCAACAATATTTTAACTGGAAACACGAGGCAATTTAGAATTATGTAGTAGATAGACACCTCTTCTTGCGTATGGTGTATGTAGGACAACTTGTTCTATTTGATCTTATTTGATTGTGCACACCAGGTTGATTGCATTCGACGAAACAGGGCGGACCACGTGAAGGTTGCAATCTCCCACCCCTAGATAGACACAAAAATCTGGAGTAATTCAGCGGGTCGGACAGCATCTCTGGAGAAAAGGAATCGGTGGCGTTTTGGGTCAAGACCCTTCTTCAATCTCAGTCCAAAACGTCACCAATTCCTTTTCACCAGAGATACTGGTGAAAAGGAAGCTTTTTGTGTCTATCTTCAGTTTAAACAAGCATCTGCAGTTCCTTCATACAAAAAACATACCCATGTGTACGTAGATCTCTGGTCAATAGGTATACAGGAAACTTGCCGAGGGTTGGTCGCAGATGGTAGAGACAGGACTTGCTTGTACTGTTCTCTCTTCAGTGGGCTCTCCACAAACAGCAGGGGTGGCTTCTTGGATCTGATAGTTTTCTTTTTGCGGGGCATCAAGATCCCAGCATCTTGGTCTCAATAATAAAAGAAATGACATTTTTCAAAATGTAACAACAAACTGTTTCCTGTCATAGTTTATCATATTAATTAGCTGAACAATATAAATAAAGATGACACCAAGATTGTTAGTTTAGTTTAGAGATAAAGCACGGAAACAAGTCCTTCGGCCCAACGAGTCCACCGATCACCCATTCGCACAGTTTTATGTTATCCCACTGACGTACACCTTTCACATCTACTGCGGCAATTTACAAAGGGCAATTAGCCAACAAACCTGCAGATCTTTGCGGTGTGGGAGGAAACCAGAGCACCCAGAGGAAACCAACATAGTCACAGGGAGAAGGTGCAAACTCCACACAGACAGCACCCGAGGTCAGGATCGGACATGGATCAACAACTCTACAAGCTGTGTCACTGTGCTGTGTCTCCCTGTCATTTATATATTCCAACTAATGGAGAAACTAATATCTTCGGGAGGAATAGTTTGCAAAGTGGACTCGATCATAAGTCATTTGCCTGTCTTAGAAATTAAGCCAAACATACAATTAGATGTGAACAAAATTATTGCGCATCTACTGACCTGCTGAGTTATTCCAGCACTTTGTATCTTTTAAGTAAACCAGCACCTGCAGGTCCTTGTGTCTAACTGCCTACCAAATTGTATTTAACAGCAGCAGATGTCAAATATTTGGCTTTATCCACAAGCCAATGCAGAGATAGTATTTTACTAGACACAAAAAGAAGAATCCCGTAAACAGCAACACAATGCATAATTAAATGGTGTAGGATGGAACTGCAGATGCCGGTTTACAACAAAGATAGATACAAAATGCTGGAGTAAATCAGCGGGACAGGCAGCATCCCTGGAGAGAAGGAATGGGTGACATTTTGGGTTGAGACCCTTCTTCATAATTAAATGGTGTTTATGTAGACAGGACTGTAGGCCAGGATAAAGGAAGACTTACCTGCTATTCTGCAAACTCAGCTATGGGATTACCTGAAAAGGCAAAATAACATTTGTTTTAACTTTCAATCCACACCTTCTGAATCAGACAAAAGCAAATCAACAATGAGTTACAAGTGATTGCATTGATGGATAAAACAATAACATTAAAAGATAATTCTAATTTGACTGTAATAGCAGAAGGAAAATAACGCACTGGGCTATGTCAGTAGATAGATAAATAAAACAATTGATTAATTAACACCAATACAAATGTTATTTTAGTATTTGATTGTTCATTTTGGGTAAGGAATATTTATTTATTTATTAATTTTACAGGATCTGACTTGGGCAGGGCCAGCATTTATTGCTCGTTCTTAAGTGCCCTTCAGAAGATGGCGGTGAGCCACTTGAATTGCTGTCATCATTTTGGTAAAGGTACTCGCACAGTACCGTTGAGGAGAAGATTCCAGAGGTTAGACCCAGTGATGGAACAATGATCTATCTCCAGGTTAGTGTTTGGCAATGTAGTTACTGTATTTTAGACAAATAACGGCAGTGCCTTTTGGTGAAGGGATCAACATTTAGAATCTAAAGTAACTAAGTAAAGTGGGTTTTACCAAGTGAAGTTTTCAAGTAAGACTGAACGAATTGACAATTATTCACACTGAAAATAGACATAATAACTTTCAGTGTGTCTGAATTTAACAATATGTAAGATATACGATTGGGCAGCACAGTGGTGCAGAATGTGAAGCTGCTGCCTCACAGCGCAAGAGACTCAGGTCCAATCCTGACCTCGAGTGCTGCCTGTGTGTGGAGTTTGCACACTCTCCCTGTGACGGTGGGGGTTTCATCCGGGTACTCCGGATTCCTCCCACACCCCAAAGGCATGCCCATGCAGGTTTGTAGGTTAATTGGCCTCTGTAAAATTGTCCCTAGTGTGTAGGGAGTGGATGCGAAAATGGGATAACATAGAACTAGGTGATCAATGGTTGACGTGGACTTGGTGGGTCCAAACCTTCAATTCTATTCAATAACTCTATTTACCGTCTACCCTATCTATGTATCTCATCATTTTACATATCGTTGAGGAAGCGAACAATATTCAAGAAATATGTTGATGAACATTTGAAACATAACAGCATAGAGATGCCTACAAATCACATATTGCAAACTAGGATTAGCATATTCAACTTGACCATTCAGTTCCAGACCTCAGTCTTGACCTGTTTGACTCAATGATTTTTCCACCTGCTCATTGAAATGAAGGACAAAAGCGGTAACCAAGAAGTTCAATGGAATGTGGACCCTTATCCTGAAATATCTCAAGAGGGGCTAGAATTTAAAAGCAAGCATGTAATGTTTCAGATATACAAAATACTATTGAGGCACAATCTAAACTAGATTTTTGGGCACCTCAGAATAAAAATGATCGGCTTTTAGAAGATAATAACAGCACACATTCATCAAAATACACAGAGTTTGAGTTAAATTATGAAAATTGGCTACAAAAGTCGATTTATTTTCTTCAGAGCGTGGAAAGTTGAGAATGGTCTGAGGAGTTTTCTGGAGTTTTCTTGATATGCGCCATAATCAACCTCTCAAAGCACTTCATCACCATAGACGTTAGTGCCACTGGTCGATAGTCATTGAGGCACGTCACCTTACTTGGTGACGTGTCTTCAGACCGGGTCTTCTTCAGAAGGGTCTCGACCCAAAACGTCACCCATTCCTTCTGTCCAGAGATGCTGCCTGTCTCGCTGAGTTACTCTAGCATTGTGATTTTATTCCTGATTTCCTTACTCTAGGTTAAAAAAATCTCTATACATTCACCGTATCTAGTCCTCTCATGATTTTATACCCCCAAGGCCTGCTGTGGTCCAGTAAAGTCCTAGAAAGAGACACAAAATGCTGGAGTAACTCGGCGGGACAGGCAGCATCTCTGTCCAACATTTTGTGTCTATCTTCAGTGTAAACCAGCATTTGCAGTTTCTACCCACACAAATAAAGTCCTAGCCTGCCCAGCCTCTCCCTACAGCTCAGAGGCCCATGATTCCTGGCTGCATCCTAGTTACTCTTACCAGTTTAATGACATCCTTTCTGACAGGAAGACAACACAAGTAGTAAGGATTAACGGGTCCCTTTCAGAAGGGCAGGCAATGACTAGTAGGGTACCACAAAGCTCGGTGCTGGGACTGCAGCTATTTACAATATACATTAATGATTTAGATGAAGGGATTAAAAGTAACATTAGCAAATTTTCAGATGACACAAAGCTGGGTGGCAGTGTGAAGGATGCTATGAGGATGCAGGGTGACTTGGACAGGTTGGGTGAGTGGGCAGATGCAGTTTAATGTGCATAAATGTGAGGTTATCCACTTTGGTGGCTTCTTCTTCTTGCGTATGGCGTGCACAGCCTAAAGTTGTAGGACAACTTGTTCTATTTGATCTTATTTGATTGTGCACACCAGGTTGATTGCATTCGTCGAAACAGGGCGGACCACGTGAAGGTTGCAATCTCCCACTCCCACTTTGGTGGCAAGAACAGGGAGGCAGATCTGAATTATCTGAATGGTGTCAATTTGGAAAAAGGGGAAGTACAATGAGATCTGGGTGTCCTTGGTCATCAGTCACTGAAAGTAAGCATGCAGGTACAGCAGGCAGTGAAGAAAGTTAATGGCATGTTGGCCTTCATAACAAGAGGAGTTGAGTATAGGAGCAAAGAGGTCCATCGGCAGTTGTACAGGGCCCCAGTGAAACCACACCTGGAGTATTGTGTGCAGTTTTGGCCTCCAAATGTGAGGAAGGACATTCTTACTATTGAGGGAGTGCAGCGTAGGTTCACGAGGTTAATTCTCGGGATGGCGGGACTGTCATATGTTGAAAGAAAGGAGCGACTGGGCTTGTATACACTGGAATTTAGAAGGATGAGAGGGGATCTTATTGAAACATATAAGATTATTAAGGGATTGGACACGCTAGAGACAGGAAAAATGTTCCCGGTGTTGGGGGAGTCCAGAACCAGGGGCCACAGATTAAGAATAAGGGATAGGCCATTTAGAACGGAGATGAGGAAAAACCTTTTCACCCAGAGAGTTGTGATTCTGTGGAATTCTCTGCCTCAGAGGGCAGAGGCTGATTCTCGGGGTGTTTTCAAGCGTTAGATAGACCTCTTAAAGATAGCAGTCAAGGGATATGGGGAGAAAGCAGGAACAGGATTGTGGATGATCAGCCATGATCACACTGAATGGTGGTGCTGGCTCGAAGGGCCGAATGGCTTACTCCTGTTCCTATTGTCTATGTATCTATCAAAGATCTTTGGTATCTATGTACAATAATGAAGGGTCGTAACCCGAAACGTCACCCATTCTTTCTCTCCAGAGATGCTGCCTGTCCCGCTGAGTTACTCCAGCATTTTGTGTATCTTCGGTTTAAACCAGCATCTGCAGTTCTTTCCTACACAATGATAAACCTTTGTCCTTGCTTCCCCCTCCCAATAGGGGAATAGGAGTCTGATGAAGGGTTTCGGCCCGAAACGTTGCCTGTTTCCTTCGCTCCATAGATGCTGCTGCACCCGCTGAGTTTCTCCAGCATTTTTGTGTACCTTTGCATTGAGTGTAGATTGTAGGCTTGAGGAGGGCGGGTGTCCAGTGTTGTGCCGTGTTGGGGGCGGCAGCATGCCCACTGCCCTGGGTTGGTTTGGTGCCCGGTGCTGGGTTGGTGGTGCCAAGGTGCCTACCGGTCGGCGGTGGCCGGTACCTGGTGCCCGGCGTTGGGTTGTCGGTGCCTACTGCCTGGTACAAGGGTAGTCGGTTTCCCGCTGCCGGCTCTGGCCCCAGCGGTGCCCGGGGTCCGTGTGTCGTATGTCCTGGGGTCCCGGGGTCGGGTCTCTTTAGGTCGCGGTGCCTGTGGTCCCGGTGCTGGGCTAAAGTGCAACACACTGAGCCCCCGGGCCAGGCCACTCCCATTGGGCGCCAGTCTGTTACATGTGAGCCGCTCGCCCATTGGCCGCCCGCACCCACCTGACCCGCACGCTGCCGCATCATTGGTCTAGAGGCACAGAACGCTACAAATTCAAACAACATCTAACCGCTGACAAACTGTAGCAAGCGGCCGATAGGCAACAACAGCGGTAGTGGCAGTGTGGGTGGGCAGTGGTGGTAGCGTGGGGACAGTAGTAGTGGTGGCAGCAACCTGGGGACATCGGTGGTGGCAGATACAGGATCAGTGGTGGCAATAGCTGCAGCAGCGGCGCTACGAGGGTCAGGGACACAGAGGTAGCGGCAGGAGGGCGGCGCGGAGACGGGCACAGACACAGCGGCTCTCGGAGGGGCAGCAGGGCCAGGGACACAGCGATAGGAGGGACACTGGGGCAACAGGGCTGGGAACACAGGCTCAGTGGTGGCGGCGGCGGCGGCGTTGGGAGGGCCGGGGACACAGAGGTAGGAGTGCCAGGACACATTGGCAGCCGCAGGAAGAGGCAGTGTCCCCGGGAGACTGACACGGCAGCAGCGGCGGGCGTGGGGGAGACTCGGACAGCGAGGCGGCCCAGGGGCGGAAGACATCCACAGCGCGGGAGTTGAGGACATTCGGGCTGGGACGCCGCCGTGCCCGGGCGGGCTGGGCTCGTCCCGCTTTGCTGAACTCGCTACAATGCAGGTGAGCCGACATAGAGCGGCCCAGGCCGCCTCACGTTAGCTGCTGCAGTGTGAAACAAACCCACAATGGCCCAGGGTTCCAGAGTGTTCCCCGCTTCCTCTCTGCTCTACCCTCGCTCCCAGGCTGATCTAAGCCCCTCCAGTTGGTCTGGAGCAAGCTGCCCGGCGGTGTCAGGAGAAGCGGTCATGCCTCTTACGAAATGCGTTCCATGTGCAGTCGACGTTCAAATCTGCAGCACCAGAACAGGCCCTTCGGCCCACCATGTCTGTGCCGAGTTATACTAATCCCTGCCTGCACGTGTTCCATATTCCTACATCCCCTGCATATGCACGTGCCTATCTAAAAGCCTCTTAACGCTACTATGTCTTGTTTGCCGCGTTACTATGCCATGTTCCAGGCATTCACCACCCTCTGAATAACGATGGGAATTTTCTGCATGATGGGAATTTTCTGCTCATTGGTGTTCAGCACAGCCCCATCGTGGGCCGAAGGGCCTGTTCCTGTGTTGTATTGTTCTATGTTCTAAGTTAATGTTTACAGTATTTGTAAATTATAACTCTGGCATCTGCAAAGCTCTTGGGTACTTCCTTTAAAACCCTGGAATGGATGACATCTGATCCTGGGGACTTGTCTCTCTTTGGTGAGATTATTTTCTTGCCAAAATACTTCAGAAACTTGTCATCCATGAACAAGTATATTTAATCGTATAATTAATTTGTCAGGTTGTACTTTTCGCTGTGTATCATCTGTTACCATTGCTTTGGATTAAGTTTGAGTTTCTAAACGTATTATACTGTTGCAGGCACAGAGTCATGTGTTGATGAAACCGCTCTTGTTGCAATAAGATGAAGGCCAGTCCGAGGAGGCCCTTGATTCTGAAGCGGAGGAAACGGCCCCTAACCTTCAGCAGTCCTGTCGATACAAAGGACACTGCCAGGGAAGAGCAGGCGTTTGGGAGCCAAGACAAGGCCGTGGGTGGAGATTTTGATACAGCCAACACCTCCCCGAGTAATGACATCTTGGGAACATCACAAAAGAATCCGGCTGCCGCTGTTCAAAAATTTCCAGAAGGGATTCGCATCGTAAATCATCCGTCAATACCCGACACCCAAGTTGTCTTAATTCCAAGAAACGCAGATCTTCAGAGTATCATAGCAGCACTCACCGCGAAGGGGAAGGAGAGTGGCTCCAATGGTCCCAAGAAATTTATCCTCCTGAGCGGCAATGCAACTTCTTCCCGCCAGAGTCTGCCCTTGGAGAGTAATGATCCTTCCTTGACTCAAGGCAGTTTGGCCCATGTTCCAGAAGGCAGACAGAAATCTCTGGAGTTACAGGAAGAACCGAGTGGCAAAGTGGCATCCTTGGATGCTGCAAATGGTGTCAGCATCAAGAAGGAGGAATCATGCACGCCGCGTGTCCCTGAAACATTGGTATCGTCAGCACTGTGTGATCCAGACACCAACACAGGTGAGAAGCCTTCCAATGTTGGAGCTGATGGTGATTAGCTGGAAAGTAAATTCTCTAAAGTAAGGGGAAGTCAGGCTAAAACATGAATCGGCAAGATTTATTCCCCACTTTGAATCACTCACTGAAAATCGACCTCACTTTTATGGTCCATTTTTAGTGTATAGGTTTGGGATATTTGCAATTAATCTTTATCTACCATCATGACAGAATCAATGTGTGAATGCTGTTGTCAGTGGCCTTAATTCTGTTGACATGATGTAGCAGTTATTAATGTGTGCACTATTTATTCATAATAATCACAACAAGGAATGTCGCTCAGTTCAGCTGCGCCACTGTGCCGCCAATTGTAAGCTGTAAACTACCCAAGAGGACTATGTGGTGCTGTTCCTCCAGTTTGAGTGTGGCCTCACTCGAGCAGTGGCATCGGCAAGACAAGCTTCCGTAGACGAGGCTTCCATTGTGCTGGACACTTGCACTTGGTCCAATGAGGCCTGTGGGGTCTCCCTGTTGCTAACCATTTTAACTCTCCGTCTCATTCCCATACTGACCTTTCTGTGCTTAAGATTGATTGATTCGAAACGGGTTGGTTTAGTTTATTATGGACACGTGTACTGAGGTACAGTGAAAAGCTTATGTTTGTTTGAGAAGGAACTGCAGATGCTGGAAAATCGAAGGTAGACAAAAATGCTGGAGAAACTCAGCGGGTGCAGCAGCATCTATGGAGCGAAGGAAATGGGCAACGTTTCAGGCCGAAACCCTGAAGGAAATAGGCAACGTTTCGGGCCGAAACCCGGAAGGGTTTCGGCCCGAAACGTTGCCTATTTCCTTCGCTCCATAGATGCTGCTGCACCCGCTGAGTTTCTCCAGCACTTTTGTCTACCTTATGTTTGTTGGATCCAGTCAAAGAAAAGGCGATGCATGATTACAATCAAGCCATCCACAGTGTACAGACACAGGGCGAAGGGTGCAACTTTTAGTGCAAGATAAAGTCTGATTAAAGATAGTTCACGGTCTCCACTGAGGAGGTAGTGCGAGGTCAGGACTGCTCTCTAGCAGGTGAGACAAACGTATTCAGTTGCCTGGTAACAGCTGGGAAGAAACTGTCCCTGAATCTGGAGATGTGTGTTTTCACACTTCTGTAACTCTTGCCTGATGGGAGAGGGGAGAAGAGGGAGTGGCCAGGGTGAGACTGGTCCTTGATGATGCTGCTGGCCTTGCCGAGGCAGCGTGAAGGTTCTTTTAATTCACAGTAATATCGTGTGTTTTTAAATTGCTTCGGGAGAAAGGACGTCGATAAAAAGGATTGGCCGTCTGCCCGAGGTTGAGGCTGTGATTTCACGAAGTATTTTGGGAATCTCGGGGTGGCAGTTATTTTCAATAGACAATAGGAGCAGGAGTAGGCCATTCAATGTGATCATGGCTGATCATCCCCAATCAGTACCCCGTTCCTGCCTTCTCCCCATTTACCCTGACTCCGCTATCTTTAAGAGCCCTATCTAGCTCTCTCTTGAAAGCATCCAGAGAACCTGCCTCCACCGCCCTCTGAGGCAGAGAATTCCACAGACTCACCAATCTGTGAGAAAAAGTGTTTCCTCGTCCCTGTTCTAAATGGCTTACTCCTTATTCTTAAACTATAGCCCCTGGCTCTGGTCTCCCCCAACATCGGGAACATGTTTCCTGCCTCTAGTGTGCCCAAGCCCTTAACAATCTTATATGTTTCTTATGTCTTATATGTTTCAATGAGATTACCTCTCATCCTTCTAAACTCCAGAGTGTACAAGCCCAGCTGCTCCATTCTCTCAGCATGGAGTCATTAAGTCTGTGCTGAACATTACTGACGAGTCAATGCTGAAAATTGCCCGTCACAGCTGGCGCACCTGCAGTTCCCTGTTTAATTGAATGGCAGTCACTTGCCTTCTAAGCCAAGCCTGTCCGAACATTTTTGTTTATTGATCTTTATTTTTCTGTATAATTAAGCTTTGAATTTATAGTCATACAGCACGGAAACAGGCCCTTCAGCCCACCTCATCCATACCAATCAAGATGCCCCATCTACGCTCGTCCCACCTGCCTGCCTTTTGCCCATTTCCCCCTAAACCTTTCCAATCCATGTACCTGTTCTAGCGTCTCTTAAATATTGTCACCGTAACTTCCTCATCTCTCTCTTCTGGCAGCTCGTTCCGTATACACACCACCCTCTTTGAATTAATGAGCTGTTGTTTATTGTGTTCATATGTATATCTATCTTTTAAAATAATTTTCAAATTGCTTGTGTTCACGAGTTACAGGAGTAGAATTAGGCCATTCGGCCCGTTGGGTCCACTCCGCCATTTAATCATGGCTGATCTCTGCCTCTTAATCCCATTTTCCTGCCTTCTCCCCCATAACCCTTGACACCCGTTCTAATCAAGAATTTGTCTATCTCTGCCTTAAAAATATCCGCTGACGGCATCCACAGCCCTCTGTGGCAATGAGTTCCACAGATTAACTACCCTCTGACTAACAAAGTTCCTCCTCGCCTTCTTTCTAAAAGAGCGCCCTTTAATTCTGAGGCTATGACCTCTGGTCCCAGACTCTCCCACCTGTGGAAACACCCTCTCCACATCCACTCTATCTATGCCTTTCATTATTCTGTAAGTTTCAATGAGGTCCCCCCTCAACCTTCTAAACTCCAGCGAGTACAGGCCCAGTGCTGTCAAACACTCATCATATGCTAACCCACTCATTCCTGGGATCATTCTTGTAAACCTTTTAAAAGTAAAAACCTTTTACTTTTTTGCTTTTTCTAAGTAGCCCTGATCATTGACAGAGGGAAAGTGTGTTTGGTGGTCATAGTGTTTTCAGAACAACCCACCTTCCCATGGCCAGTTGCCTGTTTTCCTACCTCGGTGAATAACTAAAGCAGCAACACTGTTAGCTCCGCGGGATCCCCAAGTCCTCAGGAGTTTGTGCGTCTGGCTAGCGGGGTGGGAGAGGCAGATGCTAGGCACATGCTGTGTCCAGGATGGTATGACTGACCCACTGATAAATATTAAGCACAGGAGAGATGCTGCTAAATCAGTGACCTCCTGCATGTTGTGTGAAAGCTCTGCTGCTAATGTCTTTGCTTCAGCTCCTGCAGCTACCGACCGCCTTCTGGATGACAGCCTGACCAACATCCAATGGCTGGGAAAGATGAGCACAGACGGACTGGGAGCTTGCCACGTGAAGGACGAGGCCGAGAAAGAGAACAAAGAGCCTGCCCCACAAGGGCCCACGGTAAGTGCCTGGCCAATCTGCGGAACTCATTGCCACAGCCGGCTGTGGAGGCCACTGTAGGTGCCTGGTCAATCTGTGGAACTCATTGCCACAGCCGGCTGTGGAGGCCAAGTCAATGGATATTTTTAAGGCAAATTTGGCAGCTTCTTGATTACTACGGGTGTCAGGGATTCTGGGGAGAGGGAGAGATAGATCAACCATGATACAATGGGGGATTGGAGTTGATGGGCCGAATGGCCTAATTCTGCTCCTATCACTTAACTCGCCGACACCGATAAACCCTCGGGCATTGACTGCATCGACTTTGAAACATTCGTGAAGGTTGCACGCTAGGTATTTTATCGTTAATATTCATGCCAGGGAAGGGTGCTGTGAAAACTGAGAGAGCTTTGAGAACAGGAAAACATCAACTTGAGTTTGTCTGGCAGGGGATCAGAGTGGCAAGGATATTCAGCAGTGACATTGGATGAAATGGACGGTACAGATAATATGTGCTTCATGGATATAGATCAAAAAGAGATATGAAATCAACTAAATGAATGATGAGCGTTATACTTGGCTCTGTCATACAGCACGGAAACAGGCCCTGTGGCCCAACTCGCCACGTGCACTGGGGTACAGTGCAAAGCTTTTGTTTGCGTGCTATCAAATCCACTAATGTTGTACATGAATACAGTCAAGCCAAACCCAAGTACAACAAGTCGTGAAACAAAGTCAAATACCAGAGTGTGGAATAAGGTTTCACAGCGTTGTAGCGTAACAGTTCCAGAGAAAAAGTCCAGTGTCTGCAGTGAGGTAGGTTGGAAGACAGAAGGTAGACAAAAATGCTGGGGAAACTCAGCGGGTGAGGCATGTAGGGCAGGGTAGGTTGGAAGACCAGGCCTTTGGAACAAATATAAAGGCGATTTTGGGGTTAAGTCAGACTTTACCTTTTGATTCACTAGTTATCAGTTCAGGTCGGGGGGTGTTTTTTTCCCCCCCCCGCCACGGGTACCATGTAATCCCGTGCCACCGGCTCCATGGTCGGATAGTCGGTGACTAAACCGTCTCCCCCACCTGTTTTGCCAGGTGAGGAGGGGGCTGTGGACCCCCAGCAGGACCAAAAACAAGACCTGTCAAAGGGCGGATGAGCTTCTAGCGAGCCAACGGCCATCCACACTTCAGTAGAAGTTGCGATCACTGTCGTACACAGCATTGTAAGGAATGATGATAAAGCACACACACCAAAATCCTATACTTCCAGCGGCGGAAGTCCGCAGGAACTGGAGGACAGAGATGTGTGGTGCGTCGGTCACCGTTCCCGTTGGAAACTAGCGCCACTGCGTCGCTAATGTTTTCAACGATGATGAATTCACTAGTTTGAGCAATGTCTTGCATTAGTATATTGAGAGCAGTGTAAAGGGAGATTTTCACCCAGTCTACCTTTGCTGCACGACCTAATGTATACTTCAGTAATGTAAAGGACCTGATGCGTGAATAGGACGCGGGCTCGGGCGGAGGGTTGCGTTTTGTTTTGTGTCCTGACCGTTTCCTCCCCTCACGCAGCCAGAGACCGTTCACGAGCGCCCCCCGTATTCCTACATGGCCATGATACAATTTGCTATAAACAGCACCCAGAGCAAGAGGATGACGCTGAAAGAAATCTACACCTGGATCGAGGATCATTTCCCTTACTTCAAACACGTGGCCAAGCCAGGTTGGAAGGTGAGGTGGATGTTAAAGTGAAAATAACCAATGCGCTTTTATCAGTAACACATCCCTGTGCAGTGTGGGGGGGGGGGGGGCAAGGTCCATATCCACTGTATAGATCATTGTCTGAGCTGTCACATCGAAATGGTACAGCATCTTTTGTATGGAGGCTGAGGAAAAAGTGGAATGGTTATAGATCATAGAACAGCCCAGGAACAGGCCCTTCGGCCCGCAATGTCCATGCCCAACACACTACTGAGATAAACTAGTCTCCGTCTGCACGTGACCCATATCCTTCCATTCCATGCGTGTCCATGCGCTTGTCTTAAGAGCCTCTGAAATGCCATAATCATGAGGTGACACAGTAACGCAGCTGGTAGAGCCCTGCCTCACTCACAGCACCAGAGACCCATGTTCAATCCTGACCTGGTTGTTGGTGTGTGGAATTGACATGTTCACCCTATGACTCTAGGTTCTGGTTTTCTCCCACATCAAAAGATGTACGGGCATGTCAGTTAATTGGCCCTCTGTGGATTGCCCGTACTATGTGGGGAGTGGATGGAAAAAGTGGGATAACATAGAACTAGTGTGAACGGATGGTCGGTGTGGGCTGAAGGGCTTGTTTCCGTGTTGTATCCCAATACCTTTCTGCCTCCACCGCCACGCCACGCAGCATGTTGCAGGAACCCACCACCTACTGTGTTTATGTAAAAATAAACCCTTCCCTTGCCCCCTCATCTCTTTTAAACTTTGCCCCTCTCACCTTAACGCTATGCCATCAGTTCTTTAACATTTCAAGTCAAGTCAACTTTATTTGTCACATACACATACAAGATGTGCAGTGAAATGAAAGTGGCAATGCCTGCGGGATGCTGCAAAACAACAGCACAGTGCAGAACCAGTATTTACATTTTAAAATCCACCCTGGGAGAAAGGCTCTGACTGTCTACCGTACCTATGCCTCTCATCATTTTACACGCATCTATCGGGGCTTGCACTTGGTGGAAGTCTGAGCCCAGGTCGACCTGCAGGCAGGAAAACAAAAGCAAAGAATTACAATTAATAAATATTAGGGCAAATTGAGTCCAGACCACAGCCTTGCACAAACGTATTAGACTGTGTGAGGCACAGTTTTTTGGTTAATTGCCATAAGACCGTTATTAATTATTGCAAGGCATGTACGGACAAGGTGAAGTGCTCATTCATATTCTTCACCAGTCAGGGCTGCAGCAGTGTGATTGAAGGTGGGAGACGGGCTTTTTAGATCCCGCGGGCCAATATTTCCATTTAAACCAAAATTTAAGAGAGAGAGAGAGAGAGTGCTCTCAGCTTGCCATCGCTGGGGAGAGCTGTTTGGTTATTACTCAGTATTTAGTTTGCAGTAAACTGTCGCTCAAGTGCTGAACATTTCACGTGTTCCATCCTAACGCTCTTTTCTGAGGCACCTTTGACTTTCCATGTTATGAGATACCCAGCTTGGTTTAATATGTTTCAGTTTAGGGATACAGCATGGAAACAGGCCCTTCGTCCCACCGAATCCACGCCGACCAGTGATCACCCGTTCACACTAGTTATTTTTCCATCTTATAATCGTGGTCACAAACATATTAAAATGGTGCGTGCGTGCGTGCGAACCACATTGAATTTTGGCCCAGCTTTATTTAACTTGTCTCATTTTTGTGAGCTGAACATTTGTCATCGGTTGTTACCCCTCCCTTTGTAACTCTTTGTCAAATCTTTCTTTGCTCGTGCTCCTGTGAAACGTTTTAAGACATTTTAATGATGGTGAGGGCATTGCCTCGATGCCGGGTGAGTGCTGTTGCAGGAAATACAATGGCGACGAGTGGTGGAGTGAGCGCGGTGCTTTGTGTGTGGGTTTGTGCCGTTCGGTCCTAACGGGCAGTTCTCGCTTCCTCTTCCCCCCCTCCCCTCCCCCCCCAGAACTCCATTCGCCACAACCTGTCCCTGCACGATATGTTCATCCGCCAGACCTCCCACAACGGCAAGATCTCGCACTGGACCATCCGCGCTGAAGCCAACCGCTTCCTGACCTTGGATCAGGTCGTCAAGGTGCGTTTTCTACCTGCTCTCAGTGCAGTTTTAGTTTTCGCCTTTTCTAAGTAGCCCTGACCACTGAAACAGCAAAAGGGTGTTTATATTCACTGTGCGGTTTATATTTGTTAGTAGACACAAAAGGCTGGAGTGGCTCGGCGGGACAGGCAGAATCTCTGGGGAGAAGGAATGGGTGACGTTTCGGAACCGAACCGTCACCCATTCCTTCTCCCCAGAGATTCTGCCTGTCCCACTAAGTTACTCCAGCATTTTGTGCCTATCTTCGATCGATTTATTTATTTATTTTTAATTTTTATTAGAAGCAATTGTACCGAGATAAAACATTCGGCATCTAAAATTATACAATTATTGTTCAGCTTCATTTTTAACCTTATAAACCTAAACTATGAAAATGAAAAAAGAAAAGAAAAAGAAAACAAGAAAGAAAAGAAGTAGAAGGTGAAAAGATAGATTGAAGAGGAACAAAAGAAAATCCCCATAACTACCAAAGCAGTGTAGCAGAAAATATAGAAATTAAAAAAAAGAAAAGTGGAGATATACCTTGCCCCTCGTCGTCGTCCCCCGCCCGCCTCACCCAACCCAGCATCGGATTTAAATTTAGACAATAGACAATGGGTGCAGGAGTAGGCCATTTGGCCCTTCAATGTGATCATGGCTGATCATCCCCAATCAGTACCCCGTTCCTGCCTTCTCCCCATATCCCCTGACTCCGCTATCTTTAAGAGCCCTATCTAGCTCTCTCTTGAAAGCATCCAGAGAACCTGCCTCCACCGCCCTCGGAGGCAGAGAATTCCACAGACTCACCACTCTCTGTGAGAAAAAGTGTTTCCTCGTCTCCGTTCTAAATGGCTTACTCCTTATTCTTAAACTGTGGCCCCTGGTTCTCCCTTGTCCATTTTCCTAGTTACATCTTCAAAAAATTCCAGAAGATTAGTCAAGCATGATTTCCCCGTTGTAAATCCATGCTGACTCGGACCGATCCTGTTACTGCTATCCAAATGTGCGGCTGACAAATTTAAATTGGTGTTGAACCATACTATTGTTGTGAGAATTCGGTAAAGGGTGTCCATGTCTTAAGAAATTGATCTGTTTTTTTCCGCCAAGACAAGCCTAATATTTTCCAAATGTAGTGTCTCGGAAATGTCTGTGATCCTATCTTCGATTTAAACCTGCATCTGCAGTCTTTCCTACGCACTTATATTTGTTAGTCACGGGCTGAATAAATATCTGATTGGCAGTCGTGAAGATTAATCTAGACAGACAGCTTCCATTTGCTGCCAGGCCCAAGGCAATAACAGATCAAGCTTTCATGATGCTAGATTTCAAATGACACCAGCAGCATCCCTCAATCGCTTTGAAGAATGAAGGAGTTTAATAGTCATCTTCACTTGAAGTTGTATCTGTGATTGCAATTAAATGTTGAAGAATCCAAACCAGGACAATCTGTATTTAAAAAGATGGTCCAGGTAGCCATTTCTAATAAAGTTTGAATTATATTAATTATTCAATGCATTAGACGCACAAACTGTCACGTAATTGTCTTCCTTCAGTGCTTATTCTATATCTCTAGCATTTAGATATGTCACTTTTACTTACCTATGAACTTATCAGAGCTTGACAGATTCTTGATTAGTGCGGGTGTCAGGGGGTTGTGGGGAGAAGGCAGGAGAAGGTGGTTGAGAGGGAGAGATAGATCAGCCGTGATTGAACACAAAGTCAACTCAGTGGGCCGAATGGCCTAATTCTGCTCCTATAACTTATGAGCGTTTGCTCCTGCCAGGGTGTTTCTCTGATGGAAACAGTAAGGATAACATTTGAAGAGGGGTTGTTAAGTGAGGGGCAGTAGTGAGCCCTGAGGATTTGGAAGTTTCAGTAGACAGTGAAGGTTCTGTTATCCAGTGGGTTCCCTGAGCTGACAAGTGGTTGTTTGTCTGAAGAAGGATCTCGACCCGAAACGTCGCCCGTGCCTTTTCTCCAGATGCTGCCTGTCCTGCTGAGTTACACCGGCTTTATGTGCCTATCTTCGGTTTAAACCAGCATCTGCAGTTCCTTCCTACACAAGTGGTTGTTTGACATGTACTCCGGTTATCCTGATGTTGGTGATTCTAGCCACTGCCTCTGAGCAGTGTGCCACTGGTTAGTGAGAGGCCAGGTGACCAAAGCTGTACGGTGCAGGACAATTTTAGTTGTGCTCTTTATGGAAAGGGGGTTGGTTGAGTGACTAAAACGCAAGTAAAAGTATTCAGTTGCTGGCAAAAGCTGCGTTGCATGTCTGACGTTGGCATTTTGTGAATGTATTTTAACGTTCAATACTTCTCGTTCTTCATCGATGTTTCACACAGTCACTGGATTTCAGCCCAGCCGACAAGACTCATTGGATCCAAGCAGCTCCTGTGTTGGTCTGTCAACAAGTAAGACCCAATGCTCTCGGTGGCCTTCTGTCACCTCAATGTGCTGATGTGTGTGTTGGTTAGTTTGGGCTGTGGAGGGGAAGGTGATTGCTGGTGGTACTTTGTCTTTGAGTTGTCTATAAACATCAGATGGGTTGTTTAACATGGCAAGATCCAGAGCTTAGAATACCTCAATCAATTAATTTACTTGTAAGCAGAAAGACTTGTAAGCAGTAAACGCGTTCTATTGTTACGAGTTGCACTCCACCATCTTTACCAAGCTTTATGATGCTTTGCTTGTGTCTTCTGGCAAGTTTAGTTTAGTGATACAGTGCGGAAACAGGCCCTTTGGCCTACCAGTAATCACCCTGTACACTAGTGCTACTCTAGTGTGTAGGACAATTTACAATTCTCATCGAAGCCAATTAACCTACAAAACCTGTGCGAGCGTGGGAGGAAACCGGAACACCCGGAGAAAACCCACGCAGGTCACGGGGAGAACGTGTAAGCTCTGTACAGGCAGCACCTGTAGTCGGGATCGAACCTGGGCCTCTGCCGTTACAAGGCAGCAACTCTACCGCTGTGCCACCGTGCAGCCTCTTTTTAATAATGAGCGGATTTTGATTGAATCGTTACGAGCCAAAAAGGTTGACGCTACAATTTAGTGGTGAGGAAAAAAATTGAGGACAAAAATGGGGAAGAATGAAGAAGAAAAGCAACTTGCAACGGAGAACAAGAGCGTGGTGCATAGAAAGAGCAAGAAAGCAATCGCGTTCAGGAAATTTAGTCTGGTGAATAGACGCCAGACCAAAGGGAGGAAATTAAAGAAAACTGGAAGGGCAGTGTGGTGCTGTCTGCACTTTGGGCACAAGAACAGTTCAGGAGGAAATGCTGAAAGCAATATTTCAAATGTTAATAAATTATTGTACATCATCTGCCTGGGGGGTGGAAATGTGCAGTGGTCTGGTACAATCACCGCAGCAGGTTCAGTGGAGCATTGCAAGCGAATAAGTATCATCTGTGAAAATGAAGAAAGGATTCAACACTAGATGAGGTAATCCAGTGTCACTCCAGTAATTATATACAATACAACTTATGGACTTTAGACTTAAGAGATGCAGGGTGGAAGCAGGCTCTTCGGCCCACCAAGTCCATGCTGAACCATTGATCACCCCGTACACTAGCAGGGACAATTCGCAATTGATTCAGGGGCCTATTAATGTGCAAACCTGTACGTCTTCGGAGTGTGGAAGGAAACTGGATAAAACCCACGCTGTAGCAGGGAGAACGTGAAACTCTGCACAGACAGCTCCCGTAGTCGGGATTGAACCAGGGTCCCCGGTGCTGTAAGGCAGCAGCTCTACTGCTGCGCCACTATGCTGCCCTAAAGGTTGGAAGCGTTCATTTATGGACCGCACTGGAGGGAGAGGCTGGACCACCTTTACAACGAGGAGCCTTGTCCAGGCTAATCCCGTGGTCTTTAGCATTTAGGATGCCTTTGAGGTGAGCACAAATCGCATGCTGCACAGTGTGACCCTTGGTCAGACACAGGCTGCCTTTTGACATGGCACAATTGAATCTTTTGACAGGGTTGTTTATCCAGTGCTTTAACTTACTGAAAGTGTAGGGCCAGTTTACTGAGCTGATGCTGCATTTCATTAGCATTTTATTCATAAAACATCTTGAACTTCCGCTTCAGTCAGTATTGGCTGCTCGACTCACCAGGGTGACAATTGTAGAGAGTTGTGGATGTAACCCAGTCCATCGCCCAGACCAGACTCCCCACCGTTGGTTCCATCCACGTCTCGGAAAAGCAGCCGACATAATCACAGGTGTCCCGCCCCAGCCATTCCTCCTCCCCGCTCCTGTCAGCCAGAAGTTACAGAGGCCCTTCCATAAGCAAGGGTTCTGTCCGATTCACCTCTACTCCATTACGGACATTGAGCTTTGTCTCTAGAACTAATGCACTATAATGTTGAGAACTATATTCTGCACTCTGTATCTTCCCCGTTTGTACTTGAGTTTGACTAGTTTGGTTTGATCTGTATATTACCTGATTTGATTAGACAGCACACAAAGCAAAGCCCTTCACTGTACCTCGGTGCACGTGACAATAATAAGCCTAATCCTGAAAATCACAAAAAGAAAAAGACCTGCTCTGGGTCGGCCGGAAGTGATTAGCTGCTTGTCCATGCATCCAAGTGATGCAAGGCATTTGATGCAGCTGTTTAAAATCGGTAATGGCCATCTGAGGATGCAACAACCTCGAGCCTTTCATCAGATCCAAGCCTCCTGTTGTAGATGGGTTTTCATTCTGGAGTTTGCTTTGGCTGGTGTCCGTCAGAGTTGAATCTTGCACAGCTGTAAATGTTCGATCTTGGGATCGGGGTGTGTGGAACCGTTTAATCTATGTATATTTGTTCCCTTTTTGTTCAGCAGCAGAAGCGATCCAGCAGTATAGAAGCACCAAAGAGCAGCGTGGCGATCAGTACAGGTACGTCCCGTTACAGGTGAACTCAACGCGACCACGGTTCCGTTACAGCCACTCTTTGATTTTCAACGTGCACTAGAAAGAAGAAAAATACACGGTGGAATCACTTCATGCAGCACTTGTAATTAAATCTAAAACTTCAACTCCATAAAGCCACAAACACATGGCTGTTCATATAGCACTGGGTCCACTGTTGAAGCCTCCTCCATTTGTTAAAAGCAACCAACCATTGTA
>CM075979.1:88298997-88340519 GCA_038087875.1 Malacoraja senta | reverse complement strand
CCAGTGTCTGCAGTGAGGTAGGTTGGAAGACAGAAGGTAGACAAAAATGCTGGGGAAACTCAGCGGGTGAGGCATGTAGGGCAGGGTAGGTTGGAAGACCAGGCCTTTGGAACAAATATAAAGGCGATTTTGGGGTTAAGTCAGACTTTACCTTTTGATTCACTAGTTATCAGTTCAGGTCGGGGGGTGTTTTTTTCCCCCCCCGCCACGGGTACCATGTAATCCCGTGCCACCGGCTCCATGGTCGGATAGTCGGTGACTAAACCGTCTCCCCCACCTGTTTTGCCAGGTGAGGAGGGGGCTGTGGACCCCCAGCAGGACCAAAAACAAGACCTGTCAAAGGGCGGATGAGCTTCTAGCGAGCCAACGGCCATCCATACTTCAGTAGAAGTTGCGATCACTGTCGTACACAGCATCGTAAGGAATGATGATAAAGCACACACACCAAAATCCTATACTTCCAGCAGCGGAAGTCCGCAGGAACTGGAGGGACAGAGATGTGTGGTGCGTCGGTCACCGTTCCCGTTGGAAACTAGCGCCACTGCGTCGCTAATGTTTTCAACGATGATGAATTCACTAGTTTGAGCAATGTCTTGCATTAGTATATTGAGAGCAGTGTAAAGGGAGATTTTCACCCAGTCTACCTTTGCTGCACGACCTAATGTATACTTCAGTAATGTAAAGGACCTGATGCGTGAATAGGACGCGGGCTCGGGCGGAGGGTTGCGTTTTGTTTTGTGTCCTGACCGTTTCCTCCCCTCACGCAGCCAGAGACCGTTCACGAGCGCCCCCCGTATTCCTACATGGCCATGATACAATTTGCTATAAACAGCACCCAGAGCAAGAGGATGACGCTGAAAGAAATCTACACCTGGATCGAGGATCATTTCCCTTACTTCAAACACGTGGCCAAGCCAGGTTGGAAGGTGAGGTGGATGTTAAAGTGAAAATAACCAATACACATTCCCTGTGCAGTGGGTGGGGGTGGGGGGGGCAAGGTCCATATCCACCGTATAGATCATTGTCTGAGCTGTCACATCGAAATGGTACAGCATCTTTTGTATGGAGGCTGAGGAAAAAGTGGAATGGTTATAGATCATAGAACAGCCCAGGAACAGGCCCTTCGGCCCGCAATGTCCATGCCCAACACACTACTGAGATAAACTAGTCTCCGTCTGCACGTGACCCATATCCTTCCATTCCATGCGTGTCCATGCGCTTGTCTTAAGAGCCTCTGAAATGCCATAATCATGAGGTGACACAGTAACGCAGCTGGTAGAGCCCTGCCTCACTCACAGCACCAGAGACCCATGTTCAATCCTGACCTGGTTGTTGGTGTGTGGAATTGACATGTTCACCCTATGACTCTAGGTTCTGGTTTTCTCCCACATCAAAAGATGTACGGGCATGTCAGTTAATTGGCCCTCTGTGGATTGCCCGTACTATGTGGGGAGTGGATGGAAAAAGTGGGATAACATAGAACTAGTGTGAACGGATGGTCGGTGTGGGCTGAAGGGCTTGTTTCCGTGTTGTATCCCAATACCTTTCTGCCTCCACCGCCACGCCACGCAGCATGTTGCAGGAACCCACCACCTACTGTGTTTATGTAAAAATAAACCCTTCCCTTGCCCCCTCATCTCTTTTAAACTTTGCCCCTCTCACCTTAACGCTATGCCATCAGTTCTTTAACATTTCAAGTCAAGTCAACTTTATTTGTCACATACACATACAAGATGTGCAGTGAAATGAAAGTGGCAATGCCTGCGGGATGCTGCAAAACAACAGCACAGTGCAGAACCAGTATTTACATTTTAAAATCCACCCTGGGAGAAAGGCTCTGACTGTCTACCGTACCTATGCCTCTCATCATTTTACACGCATCTATCGGGGCTTGCACTTGGTGGAAGTCTGAGCCCAGGTCGACCTGCAGGCAGGAAAACAAAAGCAAAGAATTACAATTAATAAATATTAGGGCAAATTGAGTCCAGACCACAGCCTTGCACAAACGTATTAGACTGTGTGAGGCACAGTTTTTTGGTTAATTGCCATAAGACCGTTATTAATTATTGCAAGGCATGTACGGACAAGGTGAAGTGCTCATTCATATTCTTCACCAGTCAGGGCTGCAGCAGTGTGATTGAAGGTGGGAGACGGGCTTTTTAGATCCCGCGGGCCAATATTTCCATTTAAACCAAAATTTAAGAGAGAGAGAGAGAGAGTGCTCTCAGCTTGCCATCGCTGGGGAGAGCTGTTTGGTTATTACTCAGTATTTAGTTTGCAGTAAACTGTCGCTCAAGTGCTGAACATTTCACGTGTTCCATCCTAACGCTCTTTTCTGAGGCACCTTTGACTTTCCATGTTATGAGATACCCAGCTTGGTTTAATATGTTTCAGTTTAGGGATACAGCATGGAAACAGGCCCTTCGTCCCACCGAATCCACGCCGACCAGTGATCACCCGTTCACACTAGTTATTTTTCCATCTTATAATCGTGGTCACAAACATATTAAAATGGTGCGTGCGTGCGTGCGAACCACATTGAATTTTGGCCCAGCTTTATTTAACTTGTCTCATTTTTGTGAGCTGAACATTTGTCATCGGTTGTTACCCCTCCCTTTGTAACTCTTTGTCAAATCTTTCTTTGCTCGTGCTCCTGTGAAACGTTTTAAGACATTTTAATGATGGTGAGGGCATTGCCTCGATGCCGGGTGAGTGCTGTTGCAGGAAATACAATGGCGACGAGTGGTGGAGTGAGCGCGGTGCTTTGTGTGTGGGTTTGTGCCGTTCGGTCCTAACGGGCAGTTCTCGCTTCCTCTTCCCCCCCCTCCCCCTCCCCCCCCCAGAACTCCATTCGCCACAACCTGTCCCTGCACGATATGTTCATCCGCCAGACCTCCCACAACGGCAAGATCTCGCACTGGACCATCCGCGCTGAAGCCAACCGCTTCCTGACCTTGGATCAGGTCGTCAAGGTGCGTTTTCTACCTGCTCTCAGTGCAGTTTTAGTTTTCGCCTTTTCTAAGTAGCCCTGACCACTGAAACAGCAAAAGGGTGTTTATATTCACTGTGCGGTTTATATTTGTTAGTAGACACAAAAGGCTGGAGTGGCTCGGCGGGACAGGCAGAATCTCTGGGGAGAAGGAATGGGTGACGTTTCGGAACCGAACCGTCACCCATTCCTTCTCCCCAGAGATTCTGCCTGTCCCACTAAGTTACTCCAGCATTTTGTGCCTATCTTCGATCGATTTATTTATTTATTTTTAATTTTTATTAGAAGCAATTGTACCGAGATAAAATATTCGGCATCTAAAATTATACAATTATTGTTCAGCTTCATTTTTAACCTTATAAACCTAAACTATGAAAAAAAGAAAAGAAAAAGAAAACACGAAAGAAAAGAAGTAGAAGGTGAAAAGATAGATTGAAGAGGAACAAAAGAAAATCCCCTAAACTACCAAAGCAGTGTAGCAGAAAGATATAGAAATTTAAAAAAAGAAAAAGAAAAGTGGAGATATACCTTGCCGCTCGTGTTGAACCATACTATTGTTGTGAGAATTCGGTAAAGGGTGTCCATGTCTTAAGAAATTGATCTGTTTTTTCCGCCAAGACAAGCCTAATATTTTCCAAATGTAGTGTCTCGGACATGTCTGTGATCCTATCTTCGATTTAAACTTGCATCTGCAGTCTTTCCTACGCACTTATATTTGTTAGTCACGGGCTGAATAAATATCTGATTGGCAGTCGTGAAGATTAATCTAGATAGACAGCTTCCATTTGCTGCCAGGCCCAAGGCAATAACAGATCAAGCTTTCATGATGCTAGATTGCAAATGACACCAGCAGCATCCCCTCAATCGCTTTGAAGAATGAAGGAGTTTAATAGTCATCTTCACTTGAAGTTGTATCTGTGATTGCAATTAAATGTTGAAGAATCCAAACCAGGACAATCTGTATTTAAAAAGATGGTCCAGGTAGCCATTTCTAATAAGGTTTGAATTATATTAATTATTCAATGCATTAGACGCACAAACTGTCACGTAATTTTCTTCCTTCAGTGCTTATTCTATATCTCTAGCATTTAGATATGTCACTTTTACTTACCTATGAACTTATCAGAGCTTGACAGATTCTTGCTTAGTGCGGGTGTCAGGGGTTGTGGGGAGAAGGCAGGAGAATGTGGTTGAGAGGGAGAGATAGATCAGCCGTGATTGAACACAAAGTCAACTCAGTGGGCCGAATGGCCTAATTCTGCTCCTATAACTCATGAGCGTTTGCTCCTGCCAGAGTGTTTCTCTGATGGAAACGGTAAGGATAACATTTGAAGAGGGGTTGTTAAGTGAGGGGCAGTAGTGAGCCCTGAGGATTTGGAAGTTTCAGTAGACAGTGAAGGTTCTGTTATCCAGTGGGTTCCCTGAGCTGACAAGTGGTTGTTTGTCTGAAGAAGGATCTCGACCCGAAACGTCGCCCGTGCCTTTTCTCCAGATGCTGCCTGTCCCGCTGAGTTACACCGGCTTTATGTGCCTATCTTCGGTTTAAACCAGCATCTGCAGTTCCTTCCTACACAAGTGGTTGTTTGACATGTACTCCGGTTATCCTGATGTTGGCGCGGGTGATTCTAGCCACTGCCTCTGAGCAGTGCCACTGGTTAGTGAGAGGCCAGGTGACCAAAGCTGTACGGTGCAGGACAATTTTAGTTGTGCTCTTTATGGAAAGGGGGTTGGCTTGAGTGACTAAAACGCAAGTAAAAGTATTCAGTTGCTGGCAAAAGCTGCGTTGCATGTCTGACGTTGGCATTTTGTGAATGTATTTTAACGTTCAATACTTCTCGTTCTTCATCGATGTTTCACACAGTCACTGGATTTCAGCCCAGCCGACAAGACTCATTGGATCCAAGCAGCTCCTGTGTTGGTCTGTCAACAAGTAAGACCCAATGCTCTCGGTGGCCTTCTGTCACCTCAATGTGCTGATGTGTGTGTTGGTTAGTTTGGGCTGTGGAGGGGAAGGTGATTGCTGGTGGTACTTTGTCTTTGAGTTGTCTATAAACATCAGATGGGTTGTTTAACATGGCAAGATCCAGAGCTTAGAATACCTCAATCAATTAATTTACTTGTAAGCAGAAAGACTTGTAAGCAGTAAACACGTTCTATTGTTACGAGTTGCACTCCACCATCTTTACCAAGCTTTATGATGCTTTGCTTGTGTCTTCTGGCAAGTTTAGTTTAGTGATACAGTGCGGAAACAGGCCCTTTGGCCTACCAGTAATCACCCTGTACACTAGTGCTACTCTAGTGTGTAGGACAATTTACAATTCTCATCGAAGCCAATTAACCTACAAAACCTGTGCGAGCGTGGGAGGAAACCGGAACACCCGGAGAAAACCCACGCAGGTCACGGGGAGAACGTGTAAGCTCTGTACAGGCAGCACCTGTAGTCGGGATCGAACCTGGGCCTCTGCCGTTACAAGGCAGCAACTCTACCGCTGTGCCACCGTGCAGCCTCTTTTTAATAATGAGCGGATTTTGATTGAATCGTTACGAGCCAAAAAGGTTGACGCTACAATTTAGTGGTGAGGAAAAAAATTGAGGACAAAAATGGGGAAGAATGAAGAAGAAAAAGCAACTTGCAACGGAGAACAAGAGCGTGGTGCATAGAAAGAGCAAGAAAGCAATCGCGTTCAGGAAATTTAGTCTGGTGAATAGACGCCAGACCAAAGGGAGGAAATTAAAGAAAACTGGAAGGGCAGTGTGGTGCTGTCTGCACTTTGGGCACAAGAACAGTTCAGGAGGAAATGCTGAAAGCAATATTTCAAATGTTAATAAATTATTGTACATCATCTGCCTGGGGGGTGGAAATGTGCAGTGGTCTGGTACAATCACCGCAGCAGGTTCAGTGGAGCATTGCAAGCGAATAAGTATCATCTGTGAAAATGAAGAAAGGATTCAACACTAGATGAGGTAATCCAGTGTCACTCCAGTAATTATATACAATACAACTTATGGACTTTAGAACTTAAGAGATGCAGGGTGGAAGCAGGCTCTTCGGCCCACCAAGTCCATGCTGAACCATTGATCACCCCGTACACTAGCAGGGACAATTCGCAATTGATTCAGGGGCCTATTAATGTGCAAACCTGTACGTCTTCGGAGTGTGGAAGGAAACTGGATAAAACCCACGCTGTAGCAGGGAGAACGTGAAACTCTGCACAGACAGCTCCCGTAGTCGGGATTGAACCAGGGTCCCCGGTGCTGTAAGGCAGCAGCTCTACCGCTGCGCCACTATGCTGCCCTAAAGGTTGGAAGCGTTCATTTATGGACCGCACTGGAGGGAGAGGCTGGACCACCTTTACAACGAGGAGCCTTGTCCAGGCTAATCCCGTGGTCTTTAGCATTTAGGATGCCTTTGAGGTGAGCACAAATCGCATGCTGCACAGTGTGACCCTTGGTCAGACACAGGCTGCCTTTTGACATGGCACAATTGAATCTTTTGACAGGGTTGTTTATCCAGTGCTTTAACTTACTGAAAGTGTAGGGCCAGTTTACTGAGCTGATGCTGCATTTCATTAGCATTTTATTCATAAAACATCTTGAACTTCCGCTTCAGTCAGTATTGGCTGCTCGACTCACCAGGGTGACAATTGTAGAGAGTTGTGGATGTAACCCAGTCCATCGCCCAGACCAGACTCCCCACCGTTGGTTCCATCCACGTCTCGGAAAAGCAGCCGACATAATCACAGGTGTCCCGCCCCAGCCATTCCTCCTCCCCGCTCCTGTCAGCCAGAAGTTACAGAGGCTTGAAAGGCCCTTCCATAAGCAAGGGTTCTGTCCGATTCACCTCTACTCCATTACGGACATTGAGCTTTGTCTCTAGAACTAATGCACTATAATGTTGAGAACTATATTCTGCACTCTGTATCTTCCCCGTTTGTACTTGAGTTTGACTAGTTTGGTTTGATCTGTATATTACCTGATTTGATTAGACAGCACACAAAGCAAAGCCCTTCACTGTACCTCGGTGCACGTGACAATAATAAGCCTAATCCTGAAAATCACAAAAAGAAAAAGACCTGCTCTGGGTCGGCCGGAAGTGATTAGCTGCTTGTCCATGCATCCAAGTGATGCAAGGCATTTGATGCAGCTGTTTAAAATCGGTAATGGCCATCTGAGGATGCAACAACCTCGAGCCTTTCATCAGATCCAAGCCTCCTGTTGTAGATGGGTTTTCATTCTGGAGTTTGCTTTGGCTGGTGTCCGTCAGAGTTGAATCTTGCACAGCTGTAAATGTTCGATCTTGGGATCGGGGTGTGTGGAACCGTTTAATCTATGTATATTTGTTCCCTTTTTGTTCAGCAGCAGAAGCGATCCAGCAGTATAGAAGCACCAAAGAGCAGCGTGGCGATCAGTACAGGTACGTCCCGTTACAGGTGAACTCAACGCGACCACGGTTCCGTTACAGCCACTCTTTGATTTTCAACGTGCACTAGAAAGAAGAAAAATACACGGTGGAATCACTTCATGCAGCACTTGTAATTAAATCTAAAACTTCAACTCCATAAAGCCACAAACACATGGCTGTTCATATAGCACTGGGTCCACTGTTGAAGCCTCCTCCATTTGTTAAAAGCAACCAACCATTGTAATACTGAAAGTAGCGTTTGCTAATTTGATTAAAATCTAAGTCACACACGGTATTCTACCACGGAGAGGAAGGGTGTGTAACGTGGAGGCAGCTTTGGGTACTTCAGAATGTAGTACACCAGGGCCAGACTGTATCAACAACATCAACACAGGTGGACTCGATACATATTTTGGCTCCATGTATTTGGTTCCCTGCAGTGTGTATCTCAGCTACTGTCCTAACATTATCATCTGAAGATGTGGTCAAATCAGGAGAAAACTACTGGTGCCACCTGTGTGGCCACACTTCCTGGCTCTCAGCACCAGAGACCCCGGTTCGATACAGATTTACTCCGGTTTCCTCCCACCGCCCAAAGATGTGTGGGTTTGGAGGGTAATTCACCTCTGTAAATTGCCTCCTAGTGTGTAGGAAGTGGATGAGAAAGTTGGATAACATAGGGCGGCACAATGGCGCAGCGGTAGAGTTGTCGCCTTGCAGCACCAGAGACCCTGGTTCGATCCTGACCACGGGTGCCGTCTGTATGGAGTGTGTACGTTCTCCCCGTCACTGCCTGGGTTTCCTCCGGGTGCTCCGGTTTCCTCTCTCACTTCAAAGACATACTAAATGGCTTTGGAGACATTTGTAAATTGTCCCTAGTGTGTAGGATAGTGTTAATGTACGGGGATCGTTGGTCGGCGCAGAAGGGCCTGTTTCCGTGCTGTGTCTCTTAAACTAGACGTAGAACTAGTGGGTAGACACAAAATGCTGGAGTAACTCAGCGGGACAGGCAACATCTCTGGAGAGAAGGAATGGGTGATGTTTCGGGTCGGGACCCTTCTTCAGACTGGTTCGGGATAAGGGAAACGAGTGATATAAACGGTGATGTGGAGAAATAAAGAACCATGAATGAAAGATATGCAAAAAAGTAACTATGATAAGGAAACGGGCCATTGTTAGCTGTTTGTGGGGTGAAAATTAGAAGCTAGTGCGACTTGGATGGGAGCAGGTGATCGATGGTCAGTATGGACTCGGTTGGCCGAAGGGGCTGTTTCCATGCTGTATGATTTGATATGATATGAACAAGAGGACATGACTTGAGAATTAAGGGACAATAGTTTAGGGGGGACTTATTTACTAAGAGAGTGGTAGCTGTGTGGAATGAGCTTCCAGTGGAAGTGGTGGAGGCAGGTTCGATTTGATCATTTAAAAATAAATTGGATGGGTATATGGACGGGAAAGGAATGGAGGGTTATGGTCTGAGTGCAGGTAGATGGGACTAGGTGAGAGTAAGTGTTCGGCACGGACTAGAAGGGCCGAGATGGCCAGTTTCCGTGCTGTAATTGTTATATGGTTACCATTCATCCATTGAATCAAAGTGCCAGTTAAAGGTTGCCGGTGATGTGAGTGAATGCTGCATAAAGTGTTGTCTTTGCACAGAGGCGAACCTGAGGAAGATGAAGCCGCTGCTGCCACGGACCGACTCCTACCTGGTGCCCATCCAGCTGCCCGTCACCACCACGCCCCTCATCCTGCAGCCCTCTCCTCACCTCTCCCTCACGGGCCATCCCTCCACCTCCACCGGACAGGACTTGCCCAGGAAACACAAGCGTGTTCGCATCGCTCCAAAGGCAAGTGCTTCCTTTCATCCTTCCCTACGTTTGTTAACTGCCCCAGTCGCGCTCTGGGTGTCTTGAATCGAGTGCACTCTGTAACTTGGCCAAAGGCTGTTTCTGGATAGAATATTGGAACTGCAGAAGGAACCGCAGATGCTGAAAAATGGAAGGTAGACAAAAGTGCTGGAGAAACTCAACGGGTGCAGCAGCATCTATGGAGCGAAGGAAATGGGCAACGTTTCAGGCCGAAACCCTGAAGGAAATAGGCAACGTTTCAGGCCGAAACCCTGAAGGAAATAGGCAACTTTTCAGGCCGAAACCCTGAAGGAAATAGGCAACGTTTCGGCCCGAAACGTTGCCTATTTCCTTCGCTCCATAGATGCTGCCGCACCCGCTGAGTTTCTCCAGCACTTTTGTCTATCTGGATAGAATATGATGTCTCCTTGCTTCTAGTACATTTCTCCCCATCCACCACCCCTTCTTGACCCGTGTATACACCCATTTTCCCACACAGTTGCTCCCGCTCCTCTCTCCCCTGCCCCCTTCCACCCATATCCATCCCTCTGGCTTTGCATTCCACCCTTCTTCTCTCCTTATCAACACCCTTTTGTCCCCTTTTCAACTCTAGTCTTTGTCCGTCCATCTGTCAATAAAACCCCCGCCCTCGCCTGCATCCACCTATCACTCATAGAAACATAGAAAATAGATGCAGGAGGAGGCCATTTGGCCCTTCGAGCCAGCACCGCCATTCATTGTGATCATGGCCGATCGTCCCCTATCAATAACCCGTGCCTGCCTTCTCCTCATATCCCTTGACTCCACTAGCCCCTGGAGCTCTATCTAACTCTCTCTTAAATCCATCCAGTGACTTGGCCTCCACTGCCCTCTGTGGCAGGGAATTCCACAAATTCACAACTGTCTGGGTGAAAACGTTTTTTCTCACCTCGGTCTTAAATGACCTTCCCTTTATTCTAAGACAGTGGCCCCTGGTTCTGGACTCACCCAACTTTGGGAACATTTTTCCTGCATCTAGCTTGTCCAGTCCTTTTATAGTTTTATATGTTTCTATAAGATCCCCCCCTCGTCCTTCTAAACTCTAAACTCCTCGGGCTTTGTCGTGAAGCATCCATGTCCTTCAGAGATGCCGCCTGAGCCGCTGAGTTACTCCAGCACACTGTGGTCTGTGCAAGGTTCCACTAGCTGCAGTTCCTTGTGTATGTGGTCCAGGGTTATTGGCCATTGCACTGCTGTTGCCACAAGGGGGAGACAAAGTGACAGTCACATTAACTGTGGGTACACAAAAATGCTGGAGAAACTCAGCGGGTGCAGCAGCATCTATGGAGCGAAGGAAATAGGCAACGTTTCGGGCCGAAACCCTTCTTCAGACTGATAGGGGGTGGGGAGAAGAAAGGAAAAAAGGAAAAAAGGAAAAAGGCGGAGGAGGAGCCCGAGGGCTGGGGGAGGGGAGGAGACAACCAGATGGCTGATGAAGGGGAGGGGACAGCAAGGGCTAGCAGAATTGGGAGAATTCAATGTTCAAACCCCCAGGATGTAGACTGCCCAAGCGGAATATGAGGTGCATTTCCTCCAATTTACGGTGTTGCTCGCTGTGGCCATGGAGGAGACCCAGGACAGAGAGGTCAGATACGGAATGGGAGGGGGAGTTGAAGTGCTGAGCCACCGGCAGTTCCTTCTTTAACACATTAACTGCAGTTCCTTCTGCAGTTCCTTCTTTAACACATTACCTGTGGATCTGGGCATGGGTGCCCTGCGCCTAGATTGTTACACCTCCTGTTCAAAACCCACAACTGGGTGAGCTTAGTCCTTCCTGCAAGGTATCAAATAAAAAAATGTCTCTCTTGTGTGCTTAATTTCCTTGCATCTTCTCGCACCTCTTTTACAAGGATGTGGCCAGGGCTCGAGGGCCTGAGTTCTCCCCTCTTTGCAACAAATCAAGTTGATGGCCGCGGCTATTAAAATCCCCCTTCCATTGCACCCTAGATGCAGGAAGATTGTTCCCGATGTTGGGGCAGTCCAGAACAAGGGGTCACAGTTTGAGGATAAGGGGGAAGTCTTTTAGGACCGAGATGAGGGGGGGGAAAAATTCACACAGAGAGTGGTGAATCTGTGGAATTCTCTGCCACCGAGAGTGGTTGAGGCCAGTTCATTGGCTATATTTAAGAGGGAGTTAGATGTGGCCCTGAGTTGGATGATCAGGATACTGAGTTGGATGATCAGCTTGAATGGCGGTGCAGGCTCGAAGGGCCGGATGGCCTACGCCTGCACCTATTTTCTATGTTTCTATGCACATCTGTGAGCTTCCTTGGTGTACATTCCTGCATTAAAGCTGTGGTTCGAGTCTGGTTCCGATGCAGCGGTTTGATCTGACATTGTATTTTCTGTTTAGGTACCAAATGACACGTTGAGTTGCAACCCGCTGGTGCTGACGGTGAAGCTCCCCGACAACCCGCTGCTGCTTCCGGCCCCCCCGGCGAGCACAGCGATGGACGGCTGTGCCGCGGCGAGGCTGAGCGAGGCCACCAAGGAGAGCGGCTCGCGGCGGAAGCAGAGGCACGTCCTGCAGCCCCTCGAGGAGCCCGTGCTCCTGTTCCCCGAGGTCGGGGAGCCCGAGGCAGCCGAGGCGGGGTTGGACTCCGGCCTGGTGTCCGATCTGTCCACCTTCCATGAATCCAGGAGCCTGGAGCAGTGTCCGGACTTTGCCAACGCCTCCGTGGATTACAACTTCAAAACTCCCATCAAGGAGAGGCCCCGAGACGCGCCCGCCTCGTCCACGCCCAGTCGAGGGGCCGGCGGGGGTTCCCCCATCACGGTGGCCAACAGCTGGAAGATCGCCTTGACCCCGCTGAAGAAAGACGACAGCCTGTTTGAGTTCAGTCCCGTGAGGACGCCTCACGGCTCCTTCCTGACGCCGCTGAGGAACGACACGGGCTCCCTCAGCCTCAGCAGCACGCCCTTCAAGGAGTTTGCCCTCTTCGAGTCGCCGCACGAGCTGCTCAACTCTCCCGTCGGGGAGCCCGAGCACGAGGCGGGCTTCTCCCCCCTCCCCCACGACAAGGGTCAACTCAACGCGACCTCCAACGCCGCCGCCAACCGCTCCCTGACCGAGGGCCTGGTCCTGGACACCCTCAACGAGAGTCTCAGTAAAATACTGCTGGACATCAGCTTCACCGGCCTGGAAGACGAGGACTATGAACTCAGCAACATGAGCTGGTCCGCACTCATCCCAGAACTGCGATAAATGGTCCCAGGACAGTGGGCAGAAGACTTTGCTGCTTCGATGGTTTCCTCCGCCTGCTTGGACCATTTTAACTTCAAGATGTCAACTTCAAACTCTCAGCTTAAACGTTTTTTTTAAAAAGCTGCCCGTACCAGACCCTTGGACTAAATGTCGGTTCATTTCTAAACCATCGGTTCCCACTGCCCAGATGTGTAAGTAATTGGTGCATCTCCCCATTGGATATGCCTACTGTAACTCATTTAATCACGGTTCCCTCTTACCTATACTGGAGCTGACATCGTTGTGATGTATGATTTGCGATATGTTGCTGCTTTACCTTGCTAGACACAAAGACCACGGGCCACTTTCAAGAGACCTTGTGATGTTTCTGCCATTTCATTCTTTAGTTCTCTCCTTCCCCCCCCTCTCCTCCTTCCCTCTTCCCCCCTCTCCGATTGCCTGACTCTCGTGAAGCCTTTCTCAGGGATGACTAACTTTTGTACACTGCGCTTGTAAATACACCATTTAAAATGTAAAGTTTATATAAGGGTGGAATGGAGACCTTTTAATACAATGGGTTGTGTGACAGCCTTCCTGATCTCGGGGAGCTCTGAGCTGAAGGTTGACGTCTGATTTGTCCGACTTGAGATCAGTGTTTTTGTGTGGGTTATCTCGGAGACTGATGTTAATAGTTGTGCCTGGTCGCTGATTGCGTTCAATTCCAGCCCCCGCTGGTCTCGCAGCGTTAACTGAAGCTTCTTGACGTCAGTCAGTCAGTCTCGGATGTTGATGTTCTCCATTTGATGATCAGGGCAGATTTCAGATTCTCCATTATTTTCGATAACCGAGTTTGCAGTTTCCTCTTTATCAGGAAAGCAAAATTGAATAAGCATGTCCGATTGTAATGTTTTGATTATCTGCTCACAATACCACCACGTCTGCCTCTGCCTGGCCAGAGAAGGCCGCTTTTCTTGTGCACTGTAAAATGACATTGAAAATAGGTGCAGGGGTAGGCCATTCGGCCCTTCTAGCCAGCACCTTGACCATGACCTTAAACATTCAAACCACTGGCTTGGACGCATCATTCTGACCGTGTTTTAAATGCGGTGTTTGGTCCACATTAAACGGGCGTAAACGCAGATGGTGGTTACATTTTGGCAGTCAGCAATTTAGATGGAACACAATAAAACTGTTTACACACATGGCTCAAGTTTGGACCATTGTTCTGCTGGGGTTTATGATCTGGGTTGTCTTGGGGACTTGTTGCAATGACCTGCCTTTTACTCTCCTGGCTTGCCAATGGCGACATTCGTTATCTTGGATAAAGCACGTGCGTGTTTGTCGACCTGGATTGTCCTCGCAGCCTGTAGCGTAGACAAGGAACTCAAACACAAGGATCAAAGTGGTGGTTTTCCACTGTTTTATTGGATGGCCCAGGTCGGTTAAGTTTGTCGGACGTGACGTGCTCTTTATTCATCTGTGTTGGCCGTCAGTAATTAATCTATTTTCCCCACATTAATTGGATCCTGTTCTCCAATTGTAATTGGTGATTTCGCCCCTCTCTTTTCAAAAACAATATTTCTGACCCCCCCCCCCCCCCCCGCCGTCAGAGAGAGAGGACGAGAGAGAGAGGACGAGAGAGAGAGAGAGGACGAGAGAGAGAGAGGACGAGAGAGAGAGAGGACGAGAGAGAGAGAGAGGACGAGAGAGAGAGAGAGGACGAGAGAGAGAGAGAGGACGAGAGAGAGAGAGAGGACGAGAGAGAGAGAGAGGACGAGAGAGAGAGAGGGAGGACGAGAGAGAGAGAGAGGACGAGAGAGAGAGAGAGGACGAGAGAGAGAGAGAGGACGAGAGAGAGAGAGAGGACGAGAGAGAGAGAGAGGACGAGAGAGAGAGAGAGGACGAGAGAGAGAGAGAGGACGAGAGAGAGAGAGAGGACGAGAGAGAGAGAGAGGACGAGAGAGAGAGAGAGGACGAGAGAGAGAGAGAGGACGAGAGAGAGAGAGAGGACGAGAGAGAGAGAGAGGACGAGAGAGAGAGAGAGGACGAGAGAGAGAGAGGACGAGAGAGAGAGAGGACGAGAGAGAGAGGACGAGAGAGAGAGAGGACGAGAGAGAGAGAGGACGAGAGAGAGAGAGGACGAGAGAGAGAACACAAACACGAGAGAGAGAACACAAACACGAGAGAGAGAACACAAACACGAGAGAGAGAACACAAACACGAGAGAGAGAACACAAACACGAGAGAGAGAACACAAACACGAGAGAGAGAACACAAACACGAGAGAGAGAACACAAACACGAGAGAGAGAACACAAACACGAGAGAGAGAGAGAGAGAGAGAGAGGACGAGAGAGAGAGAGAGAGAGAACGAGAGAGAACACAAACACGAGAGGACGAGAGAGAGAGGACAAGAGAGAGAGAGAACACAAACACGAGAGCGAGAGGATAAGAGAGAGAGAGGACGAGAGAACCTCCCTCAGAGGAAGCTTTTCTGTTTTGGCACCTCCCTTCTCATCTAGTGCGTCAGCAGCCAACACCTGCTGTTGACCTGGCTGGGTATATCTGGGATAGTGCCCTGACATCGAATTGTTCATCAAAGTAATGAGGAAGAATGGAAAGGCAACTGGAAGACTGGCCACATGGCTATTGTCATCTCTGTTTCTCCTTCCCCCCCCCCCCCCACACACACACACACACACACACAATGATTCTGAAACCACTCCACTTTATTCCCCATGTGTAGATTCAACACTTCTTCCCTTCACGTTTGAAGTACTTGGATCAAGAAATATTGGGACACATTTTGAGAATCCCACTCTGCCTTTTTTTCCTCGTCTGTATTCCTTGCCTTTTCTCCAAGGCTTCATTCAGACATGAACATTCCTCACTTTCACATCTGTGTTTTCACCCATTTTTGGATAGATCCCTGCAGGTTTTCTCCCACGTCTAGTGGTGCAACATTACAGCCATTCCCTCCTCCACTCTTCAATTGTAACTCGATAGATCCCGTTAATTAGTCGTCCCGTTTCTACGCTGCGTCGTTGCACCCATACCTCATTCATCCATCCATCCACCATCTCCATCTCACAAGGGTACAATTTAGTCAGGAACGGTACTCCTCCCTTTCCCTTTGATCCCACTGCCCATCCTCGGTCCTCCCGCCTGACTGTTCCGTGGCACAAGACACCGTCCATTTTCATGCTCAAAGCCCTTGGTAGCACGCTCACCGAGCCCACCTCGCCAGCCGTGCATTCCTCTGCTGCAAGCCGCATCCCTCTACTTTAACGCCGCTAGTCTCCCCAGCCCCTCCTTGCCATCTCTGCGAGTGAGAATAGAGTCTTGACGCTCCTTGCGTTTCCTGGCGAGATGTTCTGTTCTCCACACCCGTCCCCGTCGACCTTCTTGTTGCTGCCTGCAACTTTCTGTTATCTTCCCGTTCATCTCCGCTCAAGCGTTCGTTCGTGCGTGCGTGCATCACGAGAGAGCCCAGCGAATCCCATTCCCGGGTGTTATTTTATTTCCCGGCGTGGTCACGGTTTACGGAAGGGGGAGGCCGGGCCAGGCCAGGCCGCTGATCTTGCGGAGTTCCTGGTGTTGTCCACTTCGGTACTGCCACGTGCAGAAGTGTCATTCCAGCAGTGCTGAGGGTGTGCTTTGTAATTCACCCACCTATTCCTCTTCTCAAGCAGTGTTTTTATTAAAGAGACAGTTTATTGCTGAGGTTATTCCATTGAAAGAATCCTTTCAGAAATGATTAATTGGCAGAAGAGCTTTTCCTATTGTCTCTGCATCGTTGTCTCCCCACGTATGGCTGGAGCCATCAACATTGGATAGTGTGAAGTTTTAGCCCTTGTTGTTGATCAAGGCAGTAACATTTGGGGTCAAAACCATTTTGAGATTGTGTTCTTGTTTGTTTCAACGGGTTGGCAAGGCAGTCGGCTGTCTTTTTCTTTATCGATTACTGGTATTTAAGATAAAGTATAGTGATCTCCGCCCAAACAATGAAAGGGCCACCATTTTATTTAAGGCCCGTATTGTGCGAGTGGCAGTGTGCGCGCGTAGGGTTTTTATTTTAATCTGCTCCTGCCTTCCATCCCAAGATATCAGTGAACAGCCAGAGTACATGCAGACCGGAATGCGTAACACAGCAATAAGTTTGTTGGTCGAACGTTTCCTTAGCTGAGTCGATAGATCATGCAACAGCAACGGTAGTTGCAAATTATGTACGATCCACCTTGCAGTCTTTGTAAATATTTCATATTAAATAACTTGTAAATACCCCAGACTCTGTCAATGCACCTTAATAGAACTGGGTCTTGTGTAAGTACGAGCAGTTCCTTGCGACACTGGATGTGCTGATGGGTGAACTGACTGCTGTACAGTAACAGAATGGCAATAAAAATGATTTACCCAAATTGCATCAACACGTCACTGTTTTATTTTCATTCTGCTGTCTGTTGTGTTGGTTTTAACATAAAGATGCTTCTGTTTTCATCCTATCATAATGTCATTGTTTTCCGGGGGGAGAATTTCGCTCCCAAAAGTGACTCGAAATCATGAAACTTCAAATAAGAATGTCAATGAGTAAATAAAAGAGGTGATCGATGGTCGGCATCGAGTGGGTGGGTTGAAGGGACGGTTTAGTTTTAGAGATGCAGGGTGGAAACAGGCCCTTCACCCCACCGCCGGCATCGACTGGCATGTTCCACGCATTAACACTATCCTACACCAGGGACAATTTTTGCATTTCCACCAAGCCAATTAACCTACAAACCTGCACGTCTTTGGAGTTTGGGAGGAAACCGAAGTTCTCTGAGAAAACCCATGCAGAACGTGCAAACTCCGTCCAGACAGCACCCACAGCCTGGATCGAACCCGTGTCTCTGGCACTGTGTGCGCTGTAAGGCAGCAACTCCACCGCTGTGCTGCCCTACCAAGCTGCACCTCCAAAACTAGTGTCCGCAGAAGGGCCCCGACCCAAAACGTCACCTATCCATGTTCTCCAGAGATGCGATGGAAGGACAAGATTTGGATTAGGCTTCTTCTCTAAATTTGGCTTCAAAGTCAAGCCTTCGTAATACAAAGTGCTGGAGGAACTCTGCGGGTCAGTCAGTGTCTGTGGAGGGAATAGACGGGACGTTCTGGGTTGGGACCCTTCCAATTTTGTTTTTTTCCATTTCCCTCTGCGGATGCTGCCTAACCATACAATAGGTAGAGTGAAGGGGAAGATACAGTGCAGAATATAGTTCTCAGCATTGTAGCGCATCAGTTCCAATGTCTGCAATGGGGTAGAGGTGAATCGGACAGTACCTTAGCTTATGGATGTGGACCCTTCAGAAGCCCGATAACAGAGGTACAGTGAAAATCTCATCTAATCAGATCTTCCTCTTGTGTATGGCGTGCACAGCCTAAAGTTGTAGGGCAACTTGTTCTATTTGATCTTATTGGATTGTGCACGCCGGGTTGATTGCATTCGTCAAAACAGGGCGGACCACGTGAAGGTTGCAATCTCCCACCCCCATCTAATCAGATAATACTATAGATCAAAATAATCAAGTCAAACTCCAGTACAATAGGTAGAGCAAAGGGGAAGATACAGAGTGCAGAATGTAGTTCTCAGCATTGTAGCGCGTCAGTTCCACAGACAAAGTCCAATGGGGTCGAGGTGAATCGGACAGTGCCCTAGGTTATGGATGGATCATTCAGAAATGTGATAACAGAGGGGAAGCAGCTGTTCCTGAGCCTGGTGGTGTGCGCTTTCAAACCTGTTTATCTTCTGCAGAACGGGAGTGGAGAGACTGAGGAATGACTGGGGTGGGACTCCAAGTGTCTTTGGTCCCTGTCACCACCGACTATTTAAACAGTTTATAAGAGATAGTAGTAGAATTAGGCCATTCGGCCCATCAAGTCTACTCCGCCATTCAATCATGGCTGATTTCTCCCTCCTAACCCCATTCTCCTGTCTTCTCCCCCATAACCTCAGGCACCCGCACTAATCAAGAATCTATCTATCTCTGCCTTAAATATACCCACCTCCACAGCCTCCTGTGGCAAAGAATCCCACAGATTCACCAACAGTTGTACATTTCTCGTCCCTGCTGACGTGGTGTACCCTCCATCGAGGGCCGGCACGCGCCTGTCCACTCGTGCCGGTCTGAGCAGTGGTGAGTGATGCAGACACTGGCTTAAACCGAAGATAGACAAAAAAATGCTGGAGTAACTCAGCGGGACGGCCATTCAGCGTCTCTGGAGAGAAGGAATGGGTGACGTTTCGGGTCGAGACCCTTCTATAGAAACATAGAAAATAGGTGCAGGAGGAGGCCATTCGGCCCTTTCGAGCCAGCACCGCCATTCATTGTGATCATGGCTGATCGTTCCCCAATCAATAACCCGTGCCTGCCTTCTCCCCATATCCCTTGACTCCACTAGCCCCTAGAACTCTATCTAACTCTCTCTTAAATCCATCCAGTGACTTGGCCTCCACTGCCCTCTGTGGCAGGGAATTCCACAAATTCACAACTCTTGGGTGAAAAGGTTTTTTCTCACCTCAGTCTTAAATGACCTCCCCTTTATTCTAAGACTGCGTGGCCCCTGGTTCTGGACTCGCCCAACATTGGAAAAAGTTTTCCTGCATCCAGCTTCTTCAGCTCTTCTCTCCAGAGACCAGAGACGCTGCCTGTCCCGCTGAGTTACTGCAGCTTTTTTGTATCTATCATGGGCTGTGAGTAATGGTGCTCTATGACATCGTGCACCACCGTCAACACCAGGTCAAGGATGAGAGGATATCTCATTGAAACATATAAGATTGTTAAGGGCTTGGACACGCTAGAGGCAGGAAACATGTTCCCGATGTTGGGGGAGTCCAGAACCAGGGGACACAGTTTAAGAATAAGGAGTAAGCCATTTAGAACGGAGACGAGGAAACACTTTTTCTCACAGAGAGTGGTGAGTCTGTGGAATTCTCTGCCTCAGAGGGCGGTGGAGGCAGGTTCTCTGGATGCTTTCAAGAGAGAGCTAGATAGGAGTCAGGGGATATGGGGAGAAGGCAGGAACGGGGTACTGATTGGGGATGATCAGCCATGATCACATTGAATGGCGGTGCTGGCTCGAAGGGCCAAATGGCCTACTCCAAATGTCTATTGTCTATTGACCAAAAACATCGCTCCAGAGATGCTGCCTGTCCCGCTGAGTTTCTCCAGCATTTTGTGTCTATTTCCCCAACCAATCTTGGCTCTCTTTTCACTAACTTTTCCCAACATCTTCTGGAGAAATTATAGCCATCCACATCTATGTTCTGAAATGGTCTCCATAAATCATTCCATCTTCCTACCAATTAATTCTCAAAGCCTGTAGGAAGGAACTGCAGATGCCGGTTTAAACCGAAGATAGACACAAAATGCTGGAGTAACTCAGCGGGACAGGCAGCATCTCTGGAGAGAAGGGATGGGGTGACGTTTCGGGTCGAGACACTTCTTCAGGCACCTATTCCTAGAAACATAGAAAATAGATGCAGGAGGAGGCCATTCGGCCCTTCGAGCCAGCACCGCCATTCATTGTGATCATGGCTGATCGTCCCCAATCAATAACCCGTGCCTGCCTTCTCCCCATATCCCTTGACTCCACTAGCCCCTAGAGCTCTATCTAACTCTCTCTTAAATCCATCCAGTGACTTGGCCTCCACTGCCCTCTGTGGCAGGGAATTCCACAAATTCACAACTCTTGGGTGAAAAGGTTTTTTCTCACCTCAGTCTTAAATGACCTCCCCTTTATTCTAAGACTGCGTGGCCCCTGGTTCTGGACTCGCCCAACATTGGGAAAAGTTTTCCTGCATCCAGCTTCTTCAGCTCTTCTCTCCAGAGACCAGAGACGCTGCCTGTCCCGCTGAGTTACTGCAGCTTTTTTGTATCTATCATGGGCTGTGAGTAATGGTGCTCTATGACATCGTGCACCACCGTCAACACCAGGTCACTGAACAGCATTATGCTGCCGCTTTTATAGCACCAGTCAGACTAAGATGGTGAGAGACACACGTGCGTGCAGCGGTAGATGCAATGCCCAGGAAAAATGGAAACAACCCGTGACAGAATAAGGGAGAACGAGGTGAAGAAATCAAGACGGGAAGTTTACAGTTGTTTCCAGCGCTACTTGGTAATTTTGTTTTTGTCCTACTGCATTCACTGGAGTTTAGAAGGATGAGTGGGGATCTTATAGAAACATATAAAATTATAAAAGGACTGGACAAGCTAGGAAAAGCAGGAAAAATGTTCCCAATGTTGGGCGAGTCCAGAACCAGGGGCCACAGTCTTAGAATAAAGGGGAGGTCATTTAAGACTGAGGTGAGAACATACTTTTTCACCCAGAGAGTTGTGAATTTGTGGAATTCCCTGCCACAGAGGGCAGTGGAGGCCAAGTCACTGGATGGATTTAAGAGAGAGTTAGATAGAGGTCTAGGGGCTAGTGGAGTCAAGGGATATGGGGAGAAGGCAGGCACGGGTTATTGATTGGGGACGATCAGCCATGATCACAATGAATGGCGGTGCTGGCTTGAAGGGCCGAATAGACAATAGGTGCAGGAGTAGGCCATTTGGCCCTTCGAGCCTCCTCCTGCACCTATTTTCTATGTAAGTGCAGGGGTCTTGAGCTGACTGACCATGAAGGCCCGTTTGTCACTTCAATGATTTACTTGACCTGAGCTCCTTCCCAAAACGTTACAGATCAAACCCTTCCTGGACCCTCCCCACAAAACTCCCAAACCGCCAACGCAAGCGGAGAGAGAGTACCTGGTGGAAGACAAGCGTAAAAAACTGACCGGATTTCACCCCAGGGCCGAGCAAAGGTTCGCCGTCCACCCGGCTCCGCGCCCAGATGTGACCGAGGAGTTCTTGCGTCGGAAGAATGCCTTGTTGAAGCACCACTGCCCCTCGATCAGCTCACGAGGCTGGCTGACTCTGGGAAGACTGGATCCCATCTTCCCGCCCAGGTCGGAGCGAGTGTACAACAGCAACGTCTGGAGGTACTATGTCTCCCAGTCGGCGGGACATCACGCCAACAGAGACCACGAGCGCTTCCCCAACCTGATCGCTTCTCTCTACCCAATAACCATCCCAACCCCCTCGGCAATGAGGGGCAATACCTGGCTGCGCTACGTGACCTGTGGCAACCTGTACATTGACATACGGGGGAAGAAAAAGGCAATCGGACTGTTGAAGAAAGAGCTGGAAGATGACAGGAAACTGAAGATAAAGAGCGAAAGCAGAATGCCCCCAATAGACATCTTTGGGAATATAATTCCCCCGGAAAACCAACATGGGTGAGTTACTCTGTGTCCCGGCCTCTGTTTCTATTTCAGTCTGAAGAACCCGAAACGTCACCCATTCTAGCAATGTTACAAAATTTTGAGATTTTAAAAATCAAGTCTGCAATTTATCCCATCAGATAAAGTATAAAAAGAAGTTTAATTTGACACCTAATTCACTTTCATATCTTCAGTATTAAAAAAAGTTATGGCCATTTTCATACTCGGACACGGTGCCTTACAATGCCGTGTCCGACAGTGATCGCAACTTCTGCTGAAGTGTGGATGGCCGTTGGCTCGCTAGAAACTCATCCGCCCTCTGGCAGGTCTTGTTTTTGCTCCTGCTGGGGGAGACGGTTTAGTCGCCGACTATCCGACCATGGAGCCGGTAGCACGGGATTAACATGGTACCCGTGGCGAGGGGGAACTCCCCCCGATCTGACCTTAACATGTCTTATGACAAACTCATCTTAAAATGCTATTTCTTTCTGACAGGTACGTGGCCAGGACTCCAGTTTGGTGTCGTTATCTAATGGACGTCGGGACAAAATCCACAGCATTTGATCTTATTTAGCAACAGTCTTCCTGCATGAATTACATGACATGAGAAATCTTGCCAGCTCCGGACTTTTCTGCAAGAAATGTCAAAGGAGGAAATAATGCAGATATTGAAACAGTGGAATTAAATTTATAGTTTCCGGACTAGACATTCTTACGACATGTTCTTGGACATTTTAACTAATTCCTCAAGTAGGAACAAGTAAATGGAGGTGCTGGTTTAACAAGTTCACAAGTGATAGGAGTAGAATTAGGCCATTCGGCCCATCAAGTCTACTCCGCCATTCAATCATGGCTGATCTCTGCCTCCTAATCCCATTTTCCCGCCTTCTCCCCATAACCCTTGACACCCGTTCTAAACAAGAATTTATCTGTCTCTGCCTTAAAAATATCCACTGACGTGGCCTCTGTGGCAATGAGTTCCACAGATTAACTACCCTCTGACTAAAGAAGTTCCTCCTCACCTCCTTTCTAAAAGAGCGCCCTTTAATTCTGAGGCTATGACCTCTGGTCCTAGACTCTCCCACCAGTGGAAATATCCTCTCCACATCCACTCTATCTATGCCTTTCATTATTCTGTAAGTTTCAATGAGGTCCCCCCCCTCAACCTTCTAAACTCCAGCGAGTACAGGCCCACTGCTGTCAAACGCTCCTCATATGCTAATCCACTCACTCCTGGAAACATTCTTGTAAACCTCCTCTGGACCCTCTCATAGAAACATAGATAGAAACATAGAAAATAGGTGCAGGAGTAGGCCATTCGGCCCTTCGAGCCTGCACCGCCATTCAATATGATCATGGCTGATCATCCAACTCGGTATCCTGTACCTGCCTTCTCTTCCTACCCCCTGATCCCTTTAGCCACAAGGGCCACATCTAACTCCCTCTTAAATATAGCCAATGAACTGGCCTCAACTATCTTCTGTGGCAGAGAGTTCCACAGATTCACCACTCTCTGTGTGAAAAATGATTTTCTCACCTCGGTCCTAAAAGACTTCCACCTTAATCCTTAAACTGTGACCCCTTGTTCTGGACTTCCCCAACATCGGGAACAATCTTCCTGCATCTAGCCTGTCCAACCCCTTCAGAATTTTGTAAGTTTCTATAAGATCCCCCCCTCAATCTTCTAAATTCTAGCGAGTACTCTCCAGAGTCAGCACATCCTTCCTCAGATATGGGGCCCAAATATGCTCACTGTACTCTCAATGTGACCTTACCAGCACCTCATAGAACCTCAGCGTTACATCCGTGTGTTTGTATTCAAGTCCTCTTGAAATACTCACAATTCACAATCACGATAACACTTTATTAGCCAAGTATGTTTTGCAACATATGAGGAATTTCATTTGCCAAGTCAGACATACAAATAAAAAGCAACGGAACACAAAATACGTTTTAACATAAACATCCACCACAGTGACTCCTCCACATTCCTCACTGTGATGGAAGGCGAAAAAAAATCAAATCTCTTCCCTTCTTTGCTCTCCCGCGGTCGAGGGCCTCGAGCCCGCCGTTGACGGGACGATCTTGGCTCCCGTAGCCGGCGGCGTTTGGGCCCTCCACATCGGGGCGATCAGCTCCTGCATCGGGGGGATGTCAGCTCCCCTGCACCGGCGATCGGACCCCGTGTCGGGGCTGGTCGAACCTCTGCTTCGTTGGAGCTTCCGACTCGGCCTATCCCGAGACTACGTATGACCTCTTGCTGGTAAGTCCGCAGGCCGCGGTTGGAGAGATCCCAGGCGTGGGATCGGCTCCGCGGTTAAGTCCGCTCCCCGCTGTGGGGCCCAAGGTCAGTCCGAGGAGGCCTCCAGCTCCATCGATGGTAGTCCGCAGAGCGACCGGAGAATGCGATCCGGAAAACATCGCGTCTCCGGCGAGGTAAGAAACTGAAAAAAAAATGCTTCCCCCTCCCCCCCTCCCCCCTGACCCCCACATAATACAAACCGGAGAACATTTACACAAACATAAAATGCACTAAAAAAAAATTAAAAAGCAAAAAAACAGATTGTTGGCGGGGCTGCCAATCGCTCTGCCCCCCTGGTGATAAATGCTCGCTTTGAATTTGCCTTCCTTACTACTTTGCACAAAAGGATACAATATGTTTGGAGAGAGAGAGCAGAGAAGTCTCATGAATAGACAGGGTGAATGTCTTTTACAGAGTTGGGAAATCAAGGCCCAGAGGACATTGGTGTCAGGTGAGAGGGGAAAGTTAATAGGAACCTGAGGGGCAACGTTTTGACACAGGATGAGTTGCCAGAGGAGGTGGTTGAGGCAGGTAAAAAAAATAACAACATTGAACAGACACTTGGACAGGTACATGGATAACAAGGTTTAAAGGGATATGGGCCAAATGCGGGACTAGTGTAGATGGGTCAACATGGACAAGTTGGGCCGAAGGGCCTGTATCCGTGTTCTGTGACCCTGTGATTTGTGTACCTGGGTCAATGTTGTGACTGCTGTTTGACAGCTTGCGATTTGCAGTATTTGGCTTGGTAAACATATAGAAAATAGGTGCAGGAGGAGGCCATTCGGCCCTTTGAGCCAGCACCGCCATTCATTGTGATCATGGCTGATCGTCCCCTATCAATAACCCGTGCCTGCCTTCTCCCCATATCCCTTGACTCCACTAGCCCCTAGAGCTCTATCTAACTCTCTCTTAAATCCATCCAGTGACTTGGCCTCCACTGCCCTCTGTGGCAGGGAATTCCATAAATGATATGATTATTAAGTGTTTGGACACGCCAGAGGCAGGAAACATGTTCCTGATGTTGGGGGAGTCCGGAACCATGGGCCACAGTTTAAGAATAAGGAGTAAGCCATTTAGAACGGAGATGAGAGAAAACTTTTTCACACAGAGAGTTGTGAGTCTGTGGAATTCTCTGCCTCAGAGGGCGGTGGAGGCAGGTTCTCTGGATGCTTTCAAGAGAGAGTTGGATAGAGCTCTTAAAGATAACGGAGTCAGAGGATATGGGGGTGAAGGCAGGAACGGGGTACTGATTGCGGATGATCAGCCATGATCACAGTAAATGGCGGTGCTGGCTCGAAGGGCCGAATGGCCTCCTCCTGCACCTATTGTCTATTGTGTGGGTTTTATTGCACGGACTTACCGAAGGTGATTGTTCCCAATAAGAGAACGCTGGAAGCCTGGCCAGGCTGCAAGATGCCAGGGTCTAGAACAGGCAGTTGGCACAGAGTCCGACCCTCGAACCTGCTCTACTCAGGAGCCAGCATTGCAATGTGAGAATAGTCATCGACGACACGTGTTACAGCTCGCCACAGGCGGTGCTGGTGAACGTGAGCATGCTCTTCAAGCTGCAGGCACGCTGCAAACTGGTGCCGGGAAGCCGTGGGTATCAGTGCCATCTGCCAGTTTGCTATGGGCTCCGCTCTCTGCCAGCGCAGTCATTGTACACGCTGGGAAGCCTCACGGTCAGAGAGAACTGGCAAGGCGGCAGGCCGCTCGGCCCATCGATCGCCTGCTCACACGCTAGTTCTATGCTGCCCCGCCTTCCCATCCACTCGAGGTGATTTACAGAGGGGCCGATTAACCTACAAGCCCGCACGTCGTTAGGATGTGGGAGGTAACCGGACCACCCGGGGAAACCCATGCGGGTCACGGGGGAGAACGTGCAAACTCCACACACACAGACAGCGCCCGAGGTCAGGATGGAACCCGGGTCCCTGGCGCTGTGAGGCAGCGGCTCCACCCGCTGCCCCGCTGTGTTATCTCCCCTGGAAGGTGGCAAGCTGGAGGATTTAGTTTAGTTTAGAGATACGGCGCGGAAACAGGCCCTTCGGCCCATCGGGTCCGCGCCGACCAGCGATCCCCGCACATTAACTCTATCCTACACACGCACTAGGGACAATTTACACTTATCCCAAGCCAATTTACCTACAAACCTGTGCGTCTTTGGAATGTGGGAGGAAACCGGAGATCTCGGGGAAAAAACCCACGCGGGTTAGGGGGAGAAGGTACAAACTCCGTACAGACAGCCCCGTAGTCGGGATCGAACCCGCGTCTCTAGCGATGCGAGGCAGCAGCTCTACCGCTGTGCCCTAATATATAACACTGGGACTAGGTGGGCCAAAGGGCCTGTTTCCGCGCTCTATCTCAAAACTAAACGAAACGAAATCTTTACGACGCTGACCTTTACCCGAACACTCAAACATTTCAGTGTTGCTCTTTGGAGAAGTAAATGAAGTTTGCATTCATGGAGAAACTCAGCGGGTGCAGCAGCATCTATGGAGCGAAGGAAATAGGCAAATATTTCGGGCCGAAACCCTGAAGGAAATAGGCAACGTTTCGGGCCGAAACCCGGAAGGAAATAGGCAAAGTTTCGGGCCGAAACCCGGAAGGGTTTCGGGCCGAAACGTTGCCTATTTCCTTCGCTCCATAGATGCTGCTGCACCCGCTGAGTTTCTCCAGCATTTTTGTCTACCTTCGATTTTCCAGCATCTGCAGTTCCTTCTTTAACAAGTTTGCATTCATGCCTGCAGGCTTCTTTAACATTTCACTTCATCTTGTTGCACATCGCAGTAGCAAGCCCATGCCATAATTTAATGTCTACATACCCAGCAGTCACCTCGAAGCTGCAAGGCTCCACCCAGTAGAGCAACTCTTGTGGGCTGTGGGCCGAGCATCGAAAATGTGTCTAGAATTTAACTTTCGTGATCCATGTCTGGTATCTCCTCGAAATTTGGCTCCGATTTAGATCAAATATAATTGAGAAGGACATGCCACCACGTCCCATACATTCTCAGTCGGCAGCTTCATAACCGGTTTAATTTATTGTCAGAGGTTACGGGGAGAAGGCAGGAGAATGGGGGTTTGGAGGGAGAGATAGATCAGCCGTGATTGAATGGCGGAGTAGACTTGGTGGGCCGAATGGCCTAATTCTGCTCCTATCTCTTATGATCTTATGAACATGGATGGGGTGGGAGATTGCAACCTTCACGTGGTCCGCTCTGTTTCGACGAATGCAATCAACCTGCCGTGCACAATCAAATAAGATCAAATAGAACAAGTTGTCCCACAACTTTAGGCTGTGCACGCCATACGCAAGAAGAAGAAGAAGATGAACATGGATAGGCGATGTTTCCGCTCAGGACCCTTCTTCAGACTGCCCGCTGCTCCTGCACTGTTCTTTGTTCTACGTTCGAAGAGGTTCATCAATTATCCTGCATTTAAGAGGGAGTTAGATGTGGCCCTTGTGGCTAAAGGGATCAGGGGGTATGGAGAGAAGGCAGGTACAGGATACTGAGTTGGATGATCAGCCATGATCACAGTGAAGGGCCGAATGGCTTACTCCTGCGCCTATTGTCTATTGTATTATTCAACTGGGAGTAAAGTTATCTTCGTCAGCAAGTTATGGCAACATTTTATCAGTCCTTCGGTCTACGGTTTTGAAGACTTTATGTAACTTTGAACCCAGTGGAGAATTTATAATTCACATTTCACTTCCACTTTATGTGCAACTGACAAATGAAACTGATTGTGATTGTGAATGCTAAAAAAGAACGGCAATATGGCAATAATTGGAAAAAGAATCACAATTTATCATTCTACACAAATTAAGAAGAAAACCATGTAACATAAGGTAGGATAAGGTTTTATTAATACAATGTGATATTAATTCATTTCCTAGACATACTACTTGGCACAATTAAAAATAATTCTATGGAACCATAAATGCGTACACACTGACGCATTGGTCCAGTGTTGAGATCAGCTGTCCCCAACCCAGCCCCACCCCAGCAACTGTGTTCCTTCAAGCAGTTACTAATCCTCTTTGATGGCCAGAACAGAAGCTGCTTCCTCCATTACTTCACCCTGGATTCCACATGGTACTAACGTACGCTTAAATACATTTTCCTAATGTCATCTTTGATTCTTTAGTCGATCGTCTTCCGGTTGTTTAAGAGATATTTTGACAGGTACATGGATAGGACAGGTTTGGAGGGTTGTGGGCCAAACAGGGTCAGGTGGGACTATTGTAGCTGGGACATGTTGGCCGGTGTGGGCAAGTTGGGCCGAAGGGCCTGTTTCCGTGCTGTATCACTCTATGACTAGTGTAGCTGGGACATGTTGGCCGGTGTGGGCAAGTTGGGCCGAAGGGCCTGTTTCCGTGCTGTATCACTCTATGACTAGTGTAGCTGGGACATGTTGGCCGGTGTGGGCAAGTCGGGCCGAAGGGCCTGTTTCCGTGCTGTATCACTCTATGACTAGTGTAGCTGGGACATGTTGGCCGGTGTGAATATAGACTATCTATTTTTCCCCCATTTCTGGTTCTCAAGGCTTACTCCAGTTTAATCCATTTGTTGGACCCTGCAGTTTGTGTCTAACCCGGCAACAAGTGTGGCCAAAACATTCCTCTGCTCAGAGGCTTTCTGTGCAGAGCTAGTCGCCCCATTACAGGAACGATGTGGGGGCTTTAGGGGACGGTGCAGAATAGGTTTACCACAACGCGGTAGGGGGGTGTTGGGGGAGGGGTGTGCAGGCGGGGAGTGTGGGGGGGGTGGGGGTGTGGGTGAGGGGGTGTTGGGGGAGGGGTGTGCGGGCGGAGAGTGTGGGGGGGAGGGGGGTGTAGGGGAAGGGGGGTGTGTGTGGGAGGGGGTGTGCAGGCGGGGAGTGTGGGGGGGGAGGGGGGGGGAGGGGAAGGGGGGTGTGTGTGGGAGGGGTGTGCAGGCGGGGAGTGTGGTGGGGGTGGGGGTGGAGAGTGTGTGGGGGGAGGGGGTGTGTAGGGGGAAGGGGGTGTTGGGGGAGGGGTGTGCGGGCGGGGAGTGTGGGGGGGTGTGGGAGGGGGGTGTTGGGGGAGGGGTGTGCGGGCGGGGTTGTGTGGGAGGGGTGTGCGGGGGTGTGTGGGCGAGGGTGCGCGGGGCAGGTTTTTGACACAAAGTGGTGGATGTCAAGAACATGTTGCCAGGAGTGGGCGGTGGAGGCAGATACCACGGTGGAGTTTAGGAATCTTTTTGAAGGATATGGAGGGGTGTGGATCACATGTAGGCAGGTTAGTTTAAGTGGGCATCATGTTCAGTACGGACATAGTGGGCCGAAGGGCCTGTTCCTGGTCTGTACTGTTCTACGTTGACACATGTTGCTCAAATATTGTGAATTTGTCTGAGTGACAAAGTCAGGCTGAATCTGTTGCTAGGCCTCCACATCAAAGTTCTCTGCTTCATTCCCTTGTCTCCTACTCGCCCCATAAACTGGTCTTGCAGGGAGTCTCACATTTGGATCACACAATATTTTCTTTTTATTAAAGGCGCTGGAGTAACTCAGTGGACCAGGCAGCTGGGTTGTGTCTGGAGAACATGGATAGGTGACGTTTCGGGTCGGGACCCTTCTTCAGGCGGAGTCCGACCCATTAATATACTCCAGCACTCTGTGTCTTTGTTTGTAAACCAGCATCTGCAGTTCTTTGTGTCTCAACGCCGAAACAAAGAACTGCAAATGCTGGTTTACACAAAAAGGCACAAAGTGCCGGAGTAACTCAGTGAGTCAGGCAGCACCCCTGGAGTTATAGTAGTTAAAACGTGGAAACAAGAAACTGCAGATGCTGGTGTATACAAAGCGTCACATAGACCTGGAGTCCAGGCCCGAAACGTCACCTATCCACGTTCTCCACAGATGCTGCCTGACCCGCTGAGTTACTCCAGCACTCTGTGAAACGTCACCTATCCATGTTCCGGCAGCATCTATGGAGCGAAGGAAATAGGCAACGTTTCGGGCCGAAACCCGGAAGGGTTTCGGGCCGAAACGCTGCCTATTTCCTTCAGGGTTTCGGCCCGAAAGGTTGCCCATTTCCTTCGCTCCACAGATGCTGCCTGACCCGCTGAGTTACTCCAGCACTCTGTGAAACGTCACCTATCCATGTTCTCCACAGATGCTGCCTGACCCGCTGAGTTACTCCAGCACTCTGTGTCTCTATGTCTTCCTTCAGTTTTCACCGGCCTTCTTATCTCTGAAGGTGTGACTTAGTCTCAGGGCTGACATTCTATCTTCAGCTGATTGAAGTGATATCCCGTAGGGAGATAATGCGTGAGGTTGGGCCTGCTGGCGAGGCTGGCCATCTCGCACTGACCACTGGGCACCTTCGCTCTGCATTGTACTCTCCGCCATCTTGTGTACGAACCAGTTCTTCACCGCTGGGGTCACCATCGGCTCCTGGAGCCGTTTAGCATTTGGAATCACATCAGTGAACCCAGACTCCAACGTGACGCTAGATAATGCACTTGCCTCCTTCGCTATGGTGATACTTTTCTTTATCTCCAATGCGGCTTGCACTTGTTGGTTTTCCAACTTTGGGACAACATTTTGAAGATCTTTGCTCTTCGAAAGTTTGGCCTCTTGTCCTTCCATTGGCGGCGCTCGAGTTGGCTTGAAGTTCTTCACTTTAATTGAAAGCCTTCCATTGAACGGCAGTTGGCACACAAGATGTGGCCCCTTTCTGCTGACAAGATAGTCCTTCTCTTTGACCTGAGGCGCGTGGCCCAAACTCCTTGAGGTTTTCTTTGCCGCTTTGAAATGGACTGATTTTGGACATGATTTCTCGTCGATTTCTCGGCCCGCTGAGTTATTCTCGTGGGCGGGTTTGGTGTTTGACTTGTGGGCCACAGCGGGGCTGCCTTCTTGTGAATCTCCAACCAGCGTCGACTGAGTTTTGCACAAACTCGCCGCTCCATCCTTCGAAGACAAGATGCCAGTTCTGGAGGTTCCTGAACCCGGATCCATCCTCCTCTTCTGTTTCACCTGCTCATCCGTGAAGTGTCGTTCACTCTTCCACGCATTGGCCGCAGGTTGACCGGTGGATTTACCGCCCACTGTCGCTGGTGATGCTGTTGGCATCTGTCCACTTGCACCGTTGGAGTCGCTGACTCTCTCTGTTCTACTCAAGCCTTTTTTCATCATCCACACCTTAACTTTCTCTTCCGATTCTTCTCGCCTCTTCTGCTTGTCCATTTCCCGACTCCTCCTCGCCGCCTTCTCCAGGGACCTCTGCTTCCTCTCGTCTTCCCGTTGAGCTTTCAGTAGTTCGTTCTTGAGACAGATCCACTCCCTGATCACGTAGTTGTCGCAACTCTCCAGGCGACTGTCGGTGGGCGCCAGAACTCTCTTCCCCCGAGCACCTTCTTGCCTCGGTAGCTTCCTCTGGGCTCTCGGTTTCGCCTTCCACTTTGGGAGCCGCCGCGCCGACGTGCGCGCGGGTGAGCCGGGGTAGGAGCGGGGAGCACGAGGGCCGAGTGGCCTGGGGACGGCGCTGGTAGCTCTGCCCTTGGCGGACTTCTCCCCAGGGGATCTCTCCCTTCCGCCTGCTCCGCGCTTTCTCCTTCTTCTGCTCCTCATCTTCATTGGATGCGGCGGGACTTGCGTGCACGTCTTTGCAACGTCTCCGAGAACTCCAGGCTTCTCTCCGTGGGATTCGCCACCCGCCGGGGAGCCGCCGGCGTTACCACCGTGCCCGCCCTCCCTCACTGTGAGCAACATTTGGTCGATCCACGCTCCCTCCATCACACCAAACCTCACCTCCTTTTTCCCTTTCGAGTTTTCTCTGCATTTGTCTTTGAATTTGCCTCCGGTTTCGTCCCCACTCTTGATCTTACCCATTGCTTGTGTGGTCGAGACACCTTCTCAACCGTGGCTTCAGTGTTCAGCCAGTGTCAAACGCGCAGAAGGTCAGCTGCTTCTTGCCAACGCCATGTTAATTGTGTCCAACCCTGAATCATATCATGAACGTTGGAAGCGATAATCCAAGCGACAAAATCTGTAAATAAACCAACACAGGATTATACCAATGGGGCAGTCACCGTCTCACTTCATCCACCAATTACACTGTTGGTTTAGAGTCTAGAGGGCGGCACGGTGGCGCAGCGGTAGAGTTGCTGCCTCACAGCGCCAGAGACCAGGGTTCCATTCTGACTATGGGTCAGTCTGTACGGAGTTTGTACGTTCTCCCCGTGACCATGTGGGTTAATTGGTTCGGTATAAGTTGAAAATTGCCCCAGTGTGTGTAGGATAGTGTTAATGAGCGGGGATCGCTGGTCGGTGTGGACCCGGTGGACCTGGATGTCGTACGCTGAAATGTTCCACATAGAAACATAGCAAATAGGTGCAGGAGTAGGCCATTCGGCCCTTCGAGCCTGCACCGCCATTCAATATGATCATGGCATGGTCATCCATCTCAGTATCCTGTACCTGCCTTCTCTCCATACCCCCTGATCCCTTTAGCCACAAGGTAGGTAGGTAGAGCATCACTCAGCTCTGGACATTTTTTACATTTACACCGAGCCAATTATAACCTACAAACCCGCACGTCTTTGGAGTGTGGGAGGAAACCGAAGATCTCGGAGAAAACCCACGCAGGTCACGGGGAGAACGTACAAACTCTGTACAGACAGCGCCCGTAGTCGGGATCGAACCCGGGTCTCCGGCGCTGCATTCGCTGTAAGGCGGCAACTCTACCGCTGCGCCACCGTGACCGCCCGCTGGGCCGAAGGGCCTGTGATTGGAACTGCTCCTAATGATGGAAATGATTTTAAAAAAACACCACAGAAGCAAAAGCCTCCCGGACTGCGTTCATTCTAATTGAAGAATTGTTTCGTAGGCCAAAGCCTACTTGACCGCTGTATTTGGAGTATTGTGTTCCAGCTCTGGTCACCCTGCTGTAGAAAGGATGTCACTAAACTGGGAAGAGTGCAGGGAATATTTACAAGGATTGTTGCCAGGATGGGGCCTGAGCTGCAGGGAGAGTTTGAGCAGGCCAGGGCTTTATTCCTTGGAGCTCAGGAGGCTGAGGGGTGCTCTTATAGAGGTGTACAAGATCATAGATCGGGTGAATGCATCAGGTCTTTTATCCAGAGTAGCGGGGAAATCATGAACCAGGAGACATAGGTTTCAGGTGAGATGGAAAAGATATGATAGGAATCTTTTATACTTTTTCACACAGAGGGTGGTGGGTGTATGGACTGAGCTGCCAGAGGAGGTAGTTGAGGCTGGGGACTAGCACAATGTTTAAAAGATATTTGGACAGGTACATGGATAGGACAGGTTTAGAAGGATATGGGCCAAACGCAGGGAGATGGGACTAGTGTAGATGGGGCATGTTGGTCGGCATGGGCAAGTTGGGCCGAAGGGCCTGTTTCCGTGCCGCGTGACTCTATGACTATATAAAATACATCAGGTTATGCACAAAGACACCCGCAATAACAATAGACAATAGGTGCAGGAGTAGGCCATTCGGCCCTTCGAGCCAGCACCGCCATTCAATGTGATCATGGCTGATCATCCCCAATCAGTACCCCGTACCTGCCTTCTCCCCATATCCCCTGACTCCACTATCTTTAAGAGCCCTATCTAGTTCTCTCTTGAAAGTATCCAGAGAACCGGCCTCCACCGCCCTCTGAGGCAGAGAATTCCACAGACACACAACTCTCCGTGAGAAAAAGTGTTTCCTCGTCTCCGTTCCAAATGGCTTACCCCTTATTCTTAAACTGTGTGTGGCCCCTGGTTCTGGACTCCCCCAACATCGGGAACATGGTTCCTGCTAACATTAACATTAAAAAGCAACCTTGTAAAATAAAATCCATTTATAGATTGGCCACTACACTGGAATGTAGAAATGGAAAAGAAAAATGCAAAAGTTATTAAATATTAATATTTTGTTACAGTTTAATTTCAGACCACGCTAAAAGTTACTTGCCCGTGGATGTGTGGTAAGGGTTAATATATCTTGAGGCTAACATACGGCAGTGTTTCAGCGACCCTTCCTCATGTTTGTGTCTGCACTGTCTGAGCAAGTGGTGTGCAAAAGGTTTGTGTTTCATCTTCACCAATCCAGTTTGGCCATGAAGTTGAACAATGTTAATCTTGGTAATTTCCATCAGTTGCCCGGTTACTGCAAGCGGCTTAAGTGGTTTCCATGGAGGCAGGAGTTGTTTATCAAGATTCTTAGCGGAGCCACGTGAGCTCGAAATAGTTAAAACTTGCCTCACAAAAAATAGCTTTGAAACCGGACCCGTAGAATCTCCTGGTCTCAGGGAGTCCGCCCCCATCAGAGGCCTTTCGCAGAATGTCTTTAAGAAGGAACTGCAGATGCTGGGAAATCGAAATTGCTGGAGAAACTCAGCGGGTGCAGCAGCATCTATGGAGCGAAGGAAATAGGCAACGTTTCGGGCCGAAACCCGGAAGGAAATAGGCAACGTTTCGGGCCGAAACCCGGAAGGGTTTCGGGCCGAAACGTTGCCTATTTCCTTCGCTCCATAGATGCTGCTGCACCCGCTGAGTTTCTCCAGCACTTTCGATTTCCCAGCATCTGCAGTTCCTTCTTAAAGACATTCTTCCGGGTTTAGGCCCAAAACGTTGCCTATTTCCTTTGCTCCATAGATGCTGCTGCACCCGCTGAGTTTCCTTCTTCAGACTGATGTAGGATGGGGGGGGGGAGTAGAAAGGAAAAAGGAAGAGGAGGAGCCCGAGGGCTGAGGGAGAGCTGAGAAGGGGAGGAGACAGCAAGGGCTACCGGAAATTGGAGAAGTCAATGTTTATGCCGCTAGGGTGCAGACTGCCCAAGCGGAATATGAGGCGCTGCTCCTCCTCCAATTTCCGGTGGTGCTCACTCTGGCCATGGAGGAGGCCCAGGACAGAGAGGTCGGATTGGGAATGGGAGGGGGAGTTGAAGTGCTGAGCCACCGGGAGATCAGGTTGGTTATTGCGAACCGAGCGGAGGTGTCGGGCGAAACGATCGCCAAGCCTGCGCTTGGTCTCACCGATGTCGATCAGCTGACATCTAGAGCAGCGGATGCAATAGAAGAATGTCTTTCGCAGAAGCCAGCTGCAGTGAGGCGGGGACAACCAGCCATTCACTGGTATTTTGTTGGTTCACATGCTTGATCAATGGTGTTTTATCATGAATGTTTTTTTATTATTATTAACGTTTAGTGTTTTCTGAGTCATTCGTAACTGTCACTGTATGTCATGTTGTTACTTGTGGGCGGAGCACCAAGGCAAATTCCTTGTATGTGAATACCCATAGAGTTGTGGATTTATGGAATTCCCTGCCACAGAGGGCAGTGGAGGCCAAGTCACTGGATGGATTTAAGAGAGAGTTAGATAGAGCTCTGGGGGCTAGTGGAGTCAAGGGATATGGGGAGAAGGCAGGCACGGGTCATTGATAGGGGACGATCAGCCATGATCGCAATGAATGGCGGTGCTGGCTCAAAGGGCCGAATGGCCTCCTCCTGCACCTATTTTCTATGTTTCTACTTGGCCAATAAACTTACTTACTTAAAGCCCTGTCCCACGGTACGAGTTCATTCCAAGAGCTCTCCCGAGTTTGCCCTGATTCGAACTCGGAGATTTACGGTAATGGCCGCTCGTCGGTACTCGGGGCTCTCGTGGACATTTTTCATCATGTTGAAAAATCTTCACCAGTCTTCCCGTGCTTACCTGCCGTTAGCGAGTCTTCCCGAGTACCTGCCGTTAGCGCTAAGAGACGTCCCCGAGCTCCGACGTACCCGCTACGTTCATTCTCCGTGCTTACCACGAGTTTGATTTTTTTTTTAACTCGGGAGAGCTCTTGGAATGAACTTGCACCGTGGGACAGGGCTATTAATTACTTACTTAAAATATCTCCCAGAGTAGGACATTGAATGAACTATCAACAAATGGTTCATATAGACCACCCGAGAGAGAAGTTTTGCCAGAAACGTGTTTAGTATTAGTTTAGAGATACAGCGAGGAAACAGGCCCTTCGGCCCACCCAGTCCGTGCCAACCAGTGATCCCCGCACACGAACACTATCCTACACACACTAGGGACAATTTACATTTACACCGAACCAATTAACCTACAAACCACCTACCGTGGAGTGCGGGAGGAAACGGAAGATCTCGGAGAAAACCCACACGGTCACGGGGAGAATGTACAAACTCTGTACATTCGGTCGGGATCGAACCCGGGTCTCTGGCGCTGTGAGGCAGCAACTCTACCGTGCCACCCGTACCGAACCACGAAATATGTTTTAAAATTCCACCGTGGTAGACGGAGGTTTAAATTTGATGAATTAAATCAATCTGGAAGTCACTGATGGAAACCACAGAGCATTAAACTGTTGCAGATTGTCACCCTGACCCTGACTGACTTATCTGTGACAGACACAACATGCTGGAGTAACTCAGCAGGACAGGCAGCATCTCTGGAGGGAAGGAATGGGTGACGTTTTGGGTCGAGACCCTTCCTCAGTCTGACAACACGCGTGGTTGATTCTCAAATACGCCAGCAGGCCATTCAGTTGGGGGACAGTAAAAGGCAGACAATATTGAGCGTATTGACACTAAGAATGTTTAGTTTAGTTTAGAGATACAGCGTGGAAACAGGCCCTTCAGCCCACCAAGTCCATGCCGACCAACGATCACCCGTCTCATACCAGTTCAATGTAATCCCATTTTCACATCCACGCCCTAAACTCTTGGGGACAATTTTACAGAGGGCCGATTGGGATGTGGGAAGAAACCGGAGCACCCGGAGGAAACTCATGCAGTCACAGGGAGAACCTGCAAACTCCACATCGACAGCACCCGAGGTCAGGATCGAACCCGGGTCTCTGGTGCTGTGAGGCAGCAGCTCTTCCCACTGCACCACTGTGCCAAGAGTACGTATTCAGTCTTCTTGCACTGATTTGGTTTTGTGTATATTTTTTTATTCTGACTAAAGTATATTTTTGACACAATGAAAAAATAACAGTCGGCAATAAATTTTGGGCTTCCTCGATTTACCCACGTCGCATGGAAAGAATAACAAAATACAAAGGACTATTTCGCAAATAACCAATCTGATCTCCCTGTGGCTCAGCACTTCAACTCCCCCTCCCATTCCAAATCCGACCTCTCTGTCCTGGGCCTCCTCCATGGCCAGAGTGAGCACCACCGGAAATTGGAGGAGCAGCACCTCATATTCCGCTTGGGCAGTCTGCATTGACTTCTCCAATTTCCGGTACCCCTTGCTGTCTCCTCCCCTTCTCAGCTCCCCCTCAGCCCTTGGGCTCCTCCTCTTCCTTTTTCCTTTCTTCTCCCCCCCCCCCCCCCCATCCTACATCAGTCTGAAGAAGGAAACTCAGCGGGTGCAGCAGCATCTATGGAGCAAAGGAAATAGGCAACGTTTTGGGCTGAAACCCGGAAGGTTTCGGCCTGAAACGTTGCCTATTTCCTTCGCTCCAACAGCGGTATGAACATTGACTTCTCCAATTTCAGGTAGTCCTTGCTTTCTCCCTCCTTCCCTTCCCCTCCCCTTCCCAGCTCTCCCACAGCCCACTGTCTCCGCCTCTTCCTTTCTTCTTCCCGCCCCCCCACCCCCACCCCCCCATCCCCTCATCAGTCTGAAGAAGGGTCTCGACCCGAAACGTCACCTATTCCTTCGCTCCATGGATGCTGCCTCACCTGCTGAGTTTCTCCAGCATTTTGTCTACCAAGGACTACTTAGTGCTGGGCCACAGTTGCAAGCAGTTAGGGAATTTGGAATAAAGTCTCTTTCAGGAGATAACTTAACTTACAAACACAACATACTGTTCTTGTACCAAGAGGTCAGCCCCGATAACAACACCTCCCGGTTCAGACCCCGAGTGTGTAGAAACAGGGAACTGCAGATGCTGGTGTACAAAATAAAAGACACAAACTTCTGGAGTAACTGAACAGGTCAGGCAGCATCTCTGGATAGGTGACTTTTTGGATTGGGACCCTTCTTCAGACTGATTATAAGAGGGGTGGGAGAAAGCTGGATAAAAGAAGGGGCAGGACAAAGCCTGGCGAGTGATAGGGGGATTCAGGTGAGGGGGGGGGGGTTTAATAGGCAGATGGGTGGACAAAGTCCAGAGATGAAAAGACAGAAGGTGTGAGACAAAAGGATTGAAGAGTTGTGAATTGTGAAGCTAGAGGAAGGAATGTAGGTGGAAGGGGAGAGGGGGGCAATAGGTGTGAGTCCAGGTGGGTCACGGGGGGGGGGGGGTGGGGGGACGGAAGGAGGAGTTGTGCAGCTACTTAATGGAAGTGAAGGACAAACTGTGTAGGCTTGCAAAATGAAAGCTGCGATTCTCCAGACACCACCAGGTGGCGCAGCGGTAGAGTTGCTGCCTCACAGCGCCACAGACCCGGGTTCGATCCCGACTACGGGCGCTGTCTGTACCGAGTTTGCACGTCCTCCCCGTGACCTGCGTGGGTTTTCTCGGGCGCTCCGGTTTCCTCCCCAAACTCCAAAGACGCGCAGGTTTGTAGGCTAATTGGCTTCGGTAAAATTGTGAATTGTAAAATTGTCTGCTGAGAGAATGGAGCAGCTGGGCTTGTACACTCTGGAGTTTAGAAGGATGAGAGGGTTTCTCATTGAAACATATAAGATTGTTAAGGGCTTGGACACACTAGAGGCAGGAAACATGTTCCCGATGTTGGGGGGAGTCCAGAACCAGGGTCCACAGTTGAAGAATAAGGGGTAAGCCATTTAGAACAGAGACGAGGAAACACTTTTTCTCACAGAGAGTGGTGAGTCTGTGGAATTCTCTGCCTCAGAGGGCGGTGGAGGCCGGTTCTCTGGATGCTTTCAAGAGAGAGTTAGATAGGTGCTCTTAAAAATAGCGGAGTCAGGGGATATGGGGAGAAGGCAGGAACGGGGTACTGATTGGGGATGATCAGCCATGATCACATTGAATGGCTCGAAGGGCAGAATGGCCTACTCCTGCACCTATTGTCTATTGTCCCGTGTGTAGGATTGGGGTAGTGTACAGGATCGCTGGTCGGCACGGACTCAGTGGGCCGAAGGGCAATATCTCCGAACTACACCCAGCTAAACTAATCAGTGTTTGCCATTTTCTCTTGTGATGCGGTATGTGGTGCTGTGAAATCCTTCATTGGTCAAATTAACTCCAAGCAGCATTGAATCAAGCAGAACAACAGTTTGTTCTTCGTTTTAATTGGTCTGTAGATTATGTCCCAACAGAGGTATAATATCATGCCATTAGGACAAGCATTAAAACAGTCTGCTTATTAATGTGGCAATATCTGTTAATGATCTTTTAGTTCTTGGGGATGCCACAATTATGAAATATGTCGATGAAACTCCACCAATTTACCAGCCATCCCTGTCCTACACGCTGTATCTCTAAACTAAATTAAAGCAGGCAGCGCCGGTAGTCGGGATCGAACCCGGGTCTCCGGCGCTGCGAGGCAGCAACTCCACCGTTGACCGCCCGTGGGTGGAAACCTTTAGTGGTAGAGAGTCTGAGAGCAGGAGGAATGACAGAGTGGGAGCAGTGAGAGGGGATAGAAGGGGGAATAAGGGGCCGAAACGTCGCCCATTCCATCTCTCCAGAGATGCTGCTGCCTGTCCCGCTGAGTTACTCCAGCACCTTGAGTCCAGAAACCGAACCAGAATTCTCCCTCTGCCAAATCTTTCTCCCCTGAATCAAAGTCTTAAATAATTTTGAAAACAAATCTAGCTTAAAACGAGGAACAATATAGAGTCATAGAGCATGCGAACGGACAGGCCCTTCGGCCCAACTCGATCGTGCTAACCAACATGCCCCATCTACACTAATCCCACCTGCCCGCGTTTGGCCCGTACCCTTCAAATCCTCTACTATCCGTGAACCAGCCCAAGTGCATTTTTAAATCACTTCTCTCCTGAAATGTCAATATTATTTAGCTTTCATCCCGGGCTGATTTGGGGCGGGTTTATAAACGGTGATCGTGAGTGTGGTGTGGGTCCAGTTTGTCCAGTGTTGGCTCATTGTGGAATAACCCTGACTGTGCAGACTCTGTACATGCTGCCACCTGACCCCCCCCCCACATCCCCCCCACCCCCATACCAACCCCACATCCCAACCCCCACCCCAACCCCCACCCCCACCCCACATCCCAACCCCCACCCCAACCCCCACCCCCACCCCACATCCCAACCCCCACCCCAACCCCCACCCCCACCCCACATCCCAACCCCCACCCCCACCCCACATCCCAACCCCCACATCCCCATCCCATACCAACCCCCACCCCCATCCCCCCACCTCAACCCCCACCCCCACCCCACCCCAACCCCCACCCCAACCCCCACCCCAACCCCCATCCCCCCACCCCAACCCCCCCCCCACCCCCATACCAACCCCCACCCCAACCCCCACCCCCATACCAACCCCCACCCCCATACCAACCCCCACCCCCATCCCAACCCCCATCCCAACCCCCATCCCAACCCCCACCCCCACCCACCCTGTCCTGTGCCAGCAAGCTATACCTTATTTTATGATGTTTCTTGTTTTTAACCCTTCGTTATTTATGGAAATATCTTGTCGGTGACGCATATTGCAGGCTCTCTCTCTCTCTCCCTCTCTCCCTCTGTCTCCCTCTCTCTGTCTCTCTCTCTCCCTCTCCCTCTCCCTCTGTCTCCCTCCCCCTCTCCCTCTCCCTCTCTCTCTCCCTCTCTCTCTCCCTCCCTCTCTCTCTCCCTCTCTCCCTCCCTCTCCCTAAAGCCAACCCCCACAGCCTGAGCTCTGCAGAGCAGTGAAGTGCAGGAGAGAGAGCGCTGGCCACGACATAGCAGGGCAGAGCGAGGACGGTGAATGCAGAGGGCGATGTCTGAGCCCAGGAGAGACCAGATGGATATGAGAGAGAAGGCTGCGCTGCACCAGAGGCGGCGGCTGAACAAGCCACACAGTTCACACACAAAGATTCCGCGGATCTGCTGCCTCTGGACGGATTGAAAAGGATGGGGACGTCCAAAGATCTGGTGAGACGCAATGGGTAGTGCTGATAGATAGATGTGTGCAACCTCTGCTCCGCTACAGGATCTTTGCTCTGCACTATAGTGTGAGATGTAGTGTGACTTGCACCCAGCTCGCAGCTAACCATGTCTTTAGGAAAGGGGGGATAGCTCGTTGCTTCTGGGACAGTCCAAATACATCCACAAGTTTCAACAAAGATTTCATTTTATAAAGACACACACACACACATACACACATGCACACATACACACTCAGACACACACACACACATACACACATGCACACATACACACCCAGACAGACACATACACACACAGACAGATACACACCCAGACACACACACACACACAGACACACACCCAGACACACACATACACACACGCAGACAGACACATACACACAGACACACACACGCACACACGCACACACGCACACACATACACACACACAC